>JAQQPU010015206.1:921-21576 GCA_029168905.1 Artemia sp. Kazakhstan ARC1039
CTCTCAATTATTACTTCTCGATACGCCTGGTCGGTTGAATACCTTTGCTTTTTTCTTTTCAAGTTACTATCTCTGTTGTTTGTGTAGTACTGTTTTTTCAACTGCATCATTGATCAATCTTTAACATTAATTATAATCTTATTTTAGTTACTATGGGCTGGAAGTTTGTTCTTTACTGTAATTTGATTTATGTCTAATATTCATCTAAAATATCGGAGAAATTAGGGTCCTTGTTTTACCGGAAAGCAAAGTTGTGGAAACTTCGAGTACTTAAACACTCACGCAGTGATTTTGGGGCCAAGCACACTTTAACATCCGACGTAAGTTCGGAACTGCAGCGGAGATTGGATTAGTACCAATCATTCTTCTAAAAAAATTGACTAAATCAGTTTACACACATTTGTGTAGTGATGCACGGAAACTAGGCTAGGTACTTGTGGAGGAAAATTCCATGAAAACAGCCACAGATTAATGGTCTTCAGAAGAAAAGTGACTTTACATCAACGCCTTAGAAATAAAATCTGTTTATCTAGGATTAAAAAGTTTGCCCACGATAGCAAAGGCATACATTTTATATTTTATATTTCTTAGCATTGGACTGATCGTCTCTTACTAGGTTGCTAGCTACTGCTGCAACCCGGATTCACATATATATATTTATGAGAGGCAGCCTGTCCGAGTGGTCCAAGGCACTCGTGTTAGCCACCAGTCTCCTCGGAGGCGTGGGTTCAAATCTTACCACTGGTAATATGTTTGAAAGACTGCAGTGTGAAAAGACATCAAAAATGCAGTTTTTGGTGGAAAAATTTAATCTCTTTTAGAAATAATTTATTTTAGTTACTATAGATTTTTAACCCAATTATTTTCCTTTAAAATGAGCCATTGAACAACTATCTACGATGTTCCAGTGCCAAGCTATCTCTGGAAACAAAGAAAAAAAAAGAGAAAAAAAAATGCCATTTGTGGAGAATCCTGTAGTAGCTGCCACTTTTCTTGATTTTCAAGCCAATATATTTCCCTTGTTGTTCAAGCCAAGGGACAGAAATTTTACTATAAAGGGGTTTGGGACAAGGCGGTTCTAATAGTATACTTTTTGTTTTGATCTGACTCCCTTTTTAGGAACTATGGGTTTTTATATTTCTTAACATTGGACGTGATCGTCTCTTACTAGGTTGCTAGCTACCGCTGCAACCCGGATTGCACTCATTATTATGACCACAAACTGTTACATTTAATACTTAAGTTACTATGGGTTACAGTTCGTTCCTTATTGTAAACTAAAATAAAAAAAAAATGAATATTTCTCATTGGAAATATAGGACAACAATACAGAGATACGTAATTTACGGGTTAAGCCAAAAAAATTTGAACTAAGATGATATAAAATTAATGGCGTATAAAATGGTGTAGCGAGTCAATTGAAGCAAAAGGAAAACCAAACTAATTTTAAAATTTTCAGGTTTTTTTCTGGTTTGAATTAAAAAATGGAAATTATTGTTCAGACACCGTAAATATTTTTGCACTTTGCAGCTAAATAAAATTAATTTTTTTTAAATTTTCAGGAATTATTCTAGTTTCAGTTGACAAATAAGATTTTTTTTCTTCAAGGAATCGAGCAGCTAACTAAGTTTAATATATACAATGGTATGTTGTTCAAATGATCTCTTTTAATTAGGTTCCTAGCTACCGCTGAAAACCGGAACTATTAAAAAATATTTTATCTTTAATTACAGAAGTAACTAGATGTAGCAAGTTTTACTATTGAGACGAGTCGCTCTTACTATACAACATATAGTTCGTTATCACGAACTGTTTGCTTTGATGTATCTATTGGTACCAAAATTTCGTTCTTTAGAGTTTCGGTTACTATTGAGACAATCAAAATTTTGTTCTTTAGAGTGTCGGTTACTAGTGAGACAAGTAGCTATTATTACTATAGATTTCATTACCATGAACTGTTTGATTGCTTCAAAATTCAAATATATTTGAAAAGACTGCAGTATGAAAATACATCAAAAATGCAATTTTTTTGACAAAATTGATTCTACTTTAAAAAGTATTTTATTTTTAATTACAAAAGTGACTAGATGTTGCAATTTCCTTTAAAATGAGCTATTATACAGCTCTCTATAATTTTCCAGTGCCCAGCTAGTTAAGGAGAAACCTTGGCTTGAATAACAAAGAAAATATATTGGCTTGAAAATCAAGAAAATTGACTTTAACCACGTTATTCTCCACAAACGGGATATTTTTTCTTTCACCATCTTCTTCTTCTCTTCCACAGATAGCTTGGCACTGAAACATCATAGAGAGTTGTTCAATGGTTCATTTTAAAAGAAATCTCTAGATCTATTGCCATTTGTACTTAATTTTTTTTAAATTAATTATTTTTTACGAAAAACTTACTTTCTTATATATAATATTGATCAATGACGTCATACTCGTTGGATGTAGTTAGTATTACATAAAGGCTCGATCATCGAATTTAAGCTGAAACTAAGTAAAGGACAATTATGCCTCCATATATTCATCCGGGTTGCAGCCGTAGCTAGCAACCTAGTAATAGACGATCACGTCCAATGTTAAAAAATATAAAAAACCCTAACTCTAAAAAAAGAGTCAGATCAAAACAAAAAGTACACCATTAGAACCGCCTTGTCCGAAACCCCTATAAAGGAAACTTACCTCCCTTTGGCTTGAATAACAAAGAAAATATATTGGCTTGAAAATCAAGAAAATTGACTTTAACCAGGTTATTCTCCACAAACGGGATATTTTTTTCTTTCTTCTTCTTCTTCTTCGTCTTCTTTTCCACAGATAGCTTGGCACTGGAACATCGTAGAGAATTGTTCAATGGCTCATTTAAAGAAAATCTCTAGATCTACTGCTATTTGTACTTATGTTTTTTTTAATTAATTATTTTTTACGAAAAACTTGATTTTTTTATACAATATTGATCAATGACGTCATAGTCGTTGGTTGTACTTAGTACATAAAGGCTCGATCATCGAATTTAAGCTGAAACTAAGTAAAGGACAATTATGCCTTTATATATTCACAGTGATGTATAAGATTTCCCATTACATCTGTAAACTGTTCCACAGTTGCCGGTCCATACCTTGGAAGCTTTTCACTAAACATGCAACATTTCTTTTGGATATTACTATGAAGTTTTGCAAAAGCATCTCTAGCTGACTTTTCAACAAAATCTATTCTTTCAGAGATAATTTTAATCTTTAATTTTGAATATTTATCCTAATCCCGGTAAAACATTCGTAAAATTTTTCTCAATTTACGACGATCAGCCTGTGCGTTCTTTGCAACTTGTGTAAACTGCAAAAATATTCATGGTATCCGAGCAATAGTTTGAATATTTCAATTCAAGCTAGAAAAATAACTTAAAATGTTAAAATTAGTTTTATTTTTAGTTAGGTTCTGACTACCCGATGTGGGATTTACTATATATTTTCAGACTAAAAAATTACATTTTGTATATATTTTATTTTTCAGTTTAGAATCGCTAAAGTTATTATGTAAACTGCAAAAATATTTATGATATCTGAGCAATAATTTTAATCTTTTCATTCAAATTAACAAAATACCTGAAAATTAATTTTTTTTTTTAGGTTATGGATCCTCGATATGAGTTATAAGAAGTGTTAATTAGATAATAATATTATTTCTTGTTTTGTAATAAGATGCCTTCTAAGCGAGTTATACGTAATTTAAAAAAACAGTACTATACAAAAACAGACACAACATCTTGAAAACAGAAAAGCAAAGGCGTAACCGACAAGGCGTATCGAGATGTGAAAATTGATAGTGACAAACAGCGTTATTATAATGATGAAATTTATAGACATGCGAAAATTGATAGTGACAAACAGCGTTATTATAATGATGAAGTTTATAGACATGCAAAAATTGATAGTGACAAACAGCGTTATTATAATGATGAAGTTTATAGACATGCGAAAATTGATAGTGACAAACAGCGTTATTATAATGATGAAGTTTATGGACATGCTAAAATTGATAGTGACAAACAGCGTTATTATAATGATGAAGTTTATAGACATGCAAAAATTGATAGTGACAAACAGCGTTATTATAATGATGAAGTTTATAGACATGCCAAAATTGATAGTGACAAACAGCGTTATTATAATGATGAAGTTTATAGACATGCAAAAATTGAGACAGCCAAACAAAAGAGCAAGGAACGGTATGATAACGATAACGATTACCGAAACAAACATAAGAAAAAAGTTGCTACCAGAATAATGGGTAGATATTTGGGTGACGAAAGTTATAATGAAAAGATTAAATTCTCTGCGAGGTTTTACTGAAGAACGCATAAGGACAGAGGGAAAAATTACATTCAGAAATACAAGAAGATGGCAAAAATGCAGGCTGATATCCGTCAATTGAGAAACATTTTACGCATGTTTAACCAGGAACACAAAAAGCATTCAAAATTACAGATTAAAATTCTATTTGAAAGAGCGGATGCTGTTGAAAAGTCGGCTAGAAATGCTTTGGCAAAACTTCATAGTAATATCCAAAAGAAATGATGTCAGTTTAATGAAAAGCTTCCAAGGTATGGATTGGCAACTGCGGAACAGTTTATAGATGCAATGGAAAATGTTCGACAACACAGTGAGTACGGAGTACGGAGTACGGAAGCGTACTTCTTAGAAAATTCATATATTAATTTTGGAAGGAGCAATTGCAGTTTATGTAGCAGCAATAAAAACACATTTACAAGCATACCTATCAACAACGAAGGAAAAGCAATGTTTTTTAATTATAGCGAAAACGAGCCTGTTAGGGTTATTAGTATATGTCTTTGTAAGACTAATGATTTAGAACAAATTCCTGGAACACCGTCTCAAGAAAAAGTATTTCTAACTGTGTTTTAAACAGTTCTTTTAGTTCTACTGAATATTTGGCAAAAAATGCTTTGTGTTGTAGAACAAATTGTCCTGAAAAGTACAATACAACTATTGAAAAATGCTCTTAAACTAGATCTGACAAGGAAATTAGGATGGCTGAAGTCACTTATAACAATCTGAGTAAACATTCAAAACAAAAAATTGGGCAGCAGGTTATTTGGAAATGTCATCCTGATATCTACAAGCTCTATCCGACGGATATTGAATTATTTCAAATTCTTTTTGAAATCCTTGAAAATAATATAGCATTAAAATTCTCAACTGACAAAGTGGTTGATTTCTACCTTGGCGGCTTGGATTATTGTGAAATCAATTACAGGGACACAATAAAGCATGGGCATTCGTTATACTGTAGCCCAAATGAGGGATGTCAGAGCTATTTGCGTTCTCTACGGGCAATAGCTCCACATTTTTTTGTCTTGACCTGTTTCATTAATAGCGTATATAAGGCAGTATCAAAATCTAAGATTATACAACATATTAATCTACTAAAAGTGAAGGGCTCGTACAAGGAACTAAGTCATTATTTAGAAGAAGTGTCAAGTAGACTCTTTCGTAATAGTGAAGATGTCATCTACGGTGATAGCAATATTAGAGTTTCTGTAGATGAAAATGCAATAATAAAATTATTTGGCGAGAGTCTTGATAAGGTAGCTAACATCAGGGATGTATACCCCACAATGCATTGTGACAGTTGCGAGTAGATAAAGACAAAACAACAATTGAAGACTCTAAGATCCCTTTCAAATAAGAAAGGCTTTGATGTAATGTTGGCCACGATTTTAGAACACCTCCAACAGAACATACCCAAAGATGACAGAGAACAGCTAATTTATTTTACAGGTTGGAAAGAGGATCTCATAGATTCATTCTCTGTCTGTGATTACTGTACTGGGAAAATGTTGAAAAGTCAGGAGAATGTCCGATCAGTATTAAATACCCGTCATATCGACTGTAGACCAGAACGTATTAAGTGTTTAAATAATTTTGAAATGGCAATAATTCGATTTGTAATGCCTTGTCTTACGATCGTCAGATTAGCGTTACATTAGAAGACAATCATTGGAATAAAATACATCTGTATAAATTGGACTTAGTTCGCTACTTGATTGCTTGAAGTTCGTCTCTAATCCGGGTTGCAGAGGTAGCTAGCAACCTAGTAAGAGACGATCACGTCCAATGTTAAGAAATATAGAAACCCATAGTTCCTAACAGAGGAGTCAGATCAAAACAAAAAGTACACCATTAGAACCGCCTTGTCCGAAACCTCTATAAAGGAAACTTACCGCCCTTTGGCTTGAATAACAAGAAAATATATTGGCTTGAAAATCAAGCAAATTGACTTTTACCACGTTATTCTCCACAAACGGGATATTTTTTTCTCTTTTCTTTTGTATCCAGAGATAGCTTGGCACTGGAACATCGTAGAGGGTTGTTCAATAGCTCATTTTAAAGGAAATTAATTGGGTTAAAAACCTTTTGTAACTAAAATAAATTATTTCTAAAAGAGAATAAATTTTTCCACCAAAAACTGCATTTTCGATGTCTTTTCACACTGCAGTCTTTCAAACATAATCGTATACCAGCGGTAATTAAAAAAAGGAACGAGCTTTAACCCATAGTAACTTAAGTATTAAATCAAACGGTTCGTTGTCATAGTAAAGAGCTGTGTAATGGCTCATTTTAAAGGAAACTGCTGTATATAGAAACCTTTTGTAATTAACAAAATTAATTATTATTATAAAACAAATTATTACGATGTGGTAAAGAACTAACTCTAGGCAATAGCAACTAATTTAATTTTGAAAAGAAAGAATTACAGCAGAAACCTAAATGGTAGTATAAGTATGCTACATTTAATAACAACCATCCACCAGGATTTGAACTCGGATCGCAGGATTCAAAGTCTTATGTGCTAACCACTACACCAAGAAATGTTCATTTAAGAAAGAATTTTAACAGTATATGATAACTTAAAGACCAAACTCTAACCATCAGTATTGTCTATCAGATCGTTTTAACGAACTTTATAGCAATTTTATACATTAAAAGACGATCAATGGAATAAAAATTTATTGCATACATTGGACTTAGTTAGCTACTTGATTGTTTGAGGTTCGTCTCTTACTATTTCAAAGAAGAAAAAGCCGTAGGCTTTTTCCTGTTTGTAATATCCGGGTTGCAGCGGTAGCTAGCAACCTAGTAAGAGACGATCACGTCAAATGTTAAGAAATAAAAAAACCCATAGTTACAATAATTACAATTACATTAAGGAACGAAGTGTAAACCTTAGTAACTGAAGTATGAAATCAAATTATATTAAAAGACGATTGTTGGAATAATTACACAAAGGACCGATATAGTTCATCATAAATGGTATTTGCCAATTAGGTTTTTCTTATATAATCATCCATTATTATGTAAAATGCAGTAATTTTAGGGGGGTTTTAAGAAAATTACAATAAAGAACGACCCCTTGCTATTGTTAACTGAAACATAAATAGGGATTATGTAATTTCCATGAGTATGATGGCTGCAGAAGTGTCCTAAACCTAGTAAAGAACAAACCATTACAATAAAGAACATTTCATGCTAAAGATTGATCATTAATGCCATAATTATAGTTTGTAGCCAGGTCGTCTCTTACTATTCCAAAGAAGAAAAAGCTGTAGGTTTTTTCCTGTTTGTAATCATATAGTAAAGAATGATAAGATGCCTATGGTTTAATAAACAGTTATATAAAGGGGGGGGGTTAGAATACATAGCTTAATCAGTGGCATCCGGGTTGCAACGGTAGCTAGCAACCTAGTAAGAGACGATCACGTCCAATGTTAAGAAATATAAAAACCCATTACTTCTAAAAATAAAGTCAAATCAAAACAAAAAGTACACCATTAGAACTGCCTTGTCTGAAACCCCTGTATAAGAAACTTTCTATCATTTGGCTTGAATAGAAAGGGAAATATATTGGCTTGAAAATCAAAAAAATTGACTTTAACCAAATTATTCTCCACAAACAGCATATGTTTTCTTTCTTTTTTTTCTTCTTTTCCACAGATAGTTTTGCACAGGAACATCGTAGAGAGTTGTTTAATGGCTCATTGTTGGGGTTCCACCCCTGTTTCTTTTCCTTTCAGATAAATCACCTATTTTCGTTTCTTTAATTACATTTGCTTATAGTATAATTTCAAAAGACAGGTTAAATTCCCGTTACTAAGCGATAGTGGTTTTGCAAGAGGGAAGCTTTGAACCAAGTTATTTTTATACTTCCTGGTTTGGGAGTCATTGAAAAATAAATATAAGAGGATGAATTGGGTTTGAATGAGGATGTAGCTGATTGGCTGGGCCAAGCGGAGGTCCACCCATATGAACAGTTGTGTAAAGATTATTATTATTTTTTTAGTTTATGTTTTGACCCCGTTTGGGGAAAGAGTCTGCGTTCTGACCCCAGTCGGGGATATATATATTTTTGTGGTATTTGTGACCCTTTTGGAAGAATACAAGTAAGGTATATTCTACAAACTCTGTACTATTTTCCGTAACCCAGGCAGGGTAGGAATAGAGCTACAAGGTACCGTCATTTTTATATTGACCGGGAGGGTTGTTACCTCCAAGGAGAGAGTAGAGATTTTCTAGCCGTAACCCAAGGTGGGTACATCTGGCTTTAGAAAGTGGCCATTTGACCACTCGATCGCGTTATCATACCCTGGGATAGGGTATACTGTAAAAAGGGTAGTACCAAACCCGATATTTGCAGAACGGTTGGGGTAAGAGCGGGAATATCACTAACATTTGGGCCGACAAGGGGTTCTTCCCTTCGAGTAAGTGGCATAGCAACCTTTTTTGCGCCATTTTTGCCTTTAAACGTGGTGACCCCGCACATACACCCCAATAAGTGGTGCCAGCGGTAGCTAGCACTACGAACATTGGCGGTAGCGGCATAAGTAAACACGAACTTGGTGGCAGCAAGAACAGGAATTATTAACAGTGTTGATAATAAAAGAATTCTACGCTTTCGAGGAGACAAGTAATTTAGCCTACAAAAGTAGCCTATTGTGGTTACAGAGGCTATATATAAAAAATCGCAAAGAGAAATTTTTATCTGAGTTGTGCTTTGTCGGATAATAATAAGTAATAAAATTTAATAATCAATAAATCACGCGAATAATTAACTTTTGAGACAAGGGAGGCTGCGCCCCCCACGTAGGACCCACATAGAATAGACAAATTAAAAGAAAATAATTTTTCACGAAAGAATAAAAAGAAACATTGATAAAAGGATTTTCATTTGAACGAAAGACGTTAAGTAAACCTTAAAATAATGGCGGACAAACGAATAATGCAGACAAGATCTACCGCGGTAAAAAAAATCGGATTCAGACACACAATATATGCGCCTCCCGCTGGAAATACCCTAAGAAAAACACCATCAGATAGAACCATATATCACTCAACAGGTGAAATAGACATTTCCGGGAGATGTGAAGAGGATATCTTCAAACCAAAATCAGTAATAGAGAGATCCCCGGTACGAACCAGAGAAGAAGAGAAAACTCTAAAACAAGTACAGAAAGAATTACTCGCAGATAGAGAAATCCGAACAAAAGAAACAGTGGCGATAATACACGAGGAAAAATTATTACAAGAAAGAACGGGTATAACAAAACAAACTCACCCTTCGAAGAAGGTACAAAAAGTAAGAGAGTTGCGGGGAGAAGAAAATATTATACAACTAGTAGACTAAAAAAACGAGTTAAGAGAATATAATAACAGTGAGATTCAGAGTAGGCCAAGTAGCAGGAGTAGTAGAAGCTCAATTTCGAGTAGAAGCTCGCGAAAGAGTACTCAATTAGATACAACACAACAAATATTAAATTTCATGAGAGACATAGAGATAGCCAGAGAACGAAAGGAGGAGGAAGATAGAAAAGAGAGAAAGATAGAAAAGAGAGAAAGAGAGGATAGATAGAGAACGAAAAGAAGAGGCTGATAGGATAGCCAGAGAAAAAAAAGGAGAAGGCAGACAGAGAGGAAAGAAAATACATAATAGAAATGATTGCAGGGAGAAATTACCAAGAGCCTAAGAAATCGTCTATAAAAGAGATAATGCAGGCAGTAAACCTTCAACCAGTGAAAGAATATGAAGATGTACATTTATACATATACAATTTTGAAAAAACGGCGGAATTAAGCGGGTTGCCGAGAGAAAATTGGGTAACAAGAATACAGCCCCTCCTTAACTACAAAGCACAACTTGAATATAAAGCATTACCAATGGAATACTCAAAAGATTTTGAAAGGCTAAAACAAGCCATTTTTGAAAAATTTCAACTCTTCCCCGAGCACTTTCAAAGAAGGTTTAGAAGCGAAAGAAAACGAGACAACGAAACTTATAAAGAACACGGGTACAAATTGAAAGATATGTGTTTAAAATGGCTAGAGATAGAAAACTATACAATATTAGAAGACCCGGAAGAAATGAAAGATAAGATAACGGGAATAGTTAATAAAACAGCGATGGAACAATTCTTAGAAAATACCTATCCAAATATGAGGTTGTACTTAAAAGAAAAAAACCCACAAACAATTGAAGAAATGTCCGAATTAGCAGACAGGCACACTGAAATTAGAAGGGAGGCATTCCCACAAAACCAAGGTTAGGAGGAAATGGTAGAAAAGAATACCCGTACACAGAAAATAAAAAGAATGCTAGCCAAATATGGCAAACACAAGGAGAAGTAACATGCTACCACTGTAACTTGGGTGGCCACTATAGCACCAATTGCCCAAATATTGACGGTAGAAAATACGGCCAAAAACAGGAACAGTATGACGTTACCTGTTATAACTGTAATAAACGAGGACATTATGCCTCAGATTGCCGTAGTGCAAAAAAAAATTACGACAATAATTACAGAACAAGGGACGATGGGGCGAACGGAAGACAGGACAATCCGAGAAACGATCGATCCCGAGAGAATTGGAAAAAGTCTCAAACGTATAAAAGAACCGCATGGGTTAAAAGCCCTGAGAATATGAAAACTTGCGCATTTGCAGAATCACACAAAGTATGTGGCGAACTAAATGGTAAAACAGTAGAAATAGCTATTGATTCCTGCAGCGACCAAACCTATGTACGGGAAGACTTGATAAAGAAAACCGACATAAATTACAAAAATAAAGTGGCATCGCTATGCTACTATGGAGCAGAACATAAATGTCCGACAGCTCAGGTCATAATAGAATTAGCCAATAAAGAGGGAAATACGGTTAAAAAGGAATTAAAAGTATGGGTTGTACTTACTCTTCCAGTAGACGTTTTATTAGGGGGAGATTTCGGAAATATTGAAAAATTTCTTGCACTAAAAGCAACCTCCATGATAAAAAGAGTAAATGCGGTGACACGGAGTCAAGAAAAAAATAAAACGGAGGCTGCGCCCCCCACTAATGAAAATGATGATCAGAATATACAAAACCCATTTCAATTCAACGACGAGATGTTTATAAAAAATGCAAAACTAAGAAAACCGAAAAGCCAAAAAAGGGCAGACAAAAAGGAATATAACCATAAACAAGAAAAATTATTAACCGTAGAAAGAGAAGAAGAGGAAACCAAAGATGAACTAACCGAAGCACTCGGAATAACTTCCGAAAAATTCGCAGAATTACAAACAAATGATAGAGATTGCAAAAAAATAAAAGTAGCACTATCGAATCAAAATAATTCACAATCTAAACAGTTTTCCAGTAATGGAAATCTACTTTACAAAATAATGAAAACCGGGGAAAACGCTAGAAAACTACAACTTTTGGTACCACATGAATTAAGGAAAGCGGTAATAAAATTGGCTCACTCAAGCCCAACTGGGGGACACACGGGATCCCAAAGAACAAGAGATAGAGTCTTGCAGCGTTTTTGGTGGAAAGGATTAAAAAAAGATATTATCAAATTTTGTAGAAGATGCAAAGATTGTCAATTAGTTGCATACAAAAAAACAAATGAAAAAGTTCCAATGAAAAAATGCCCATTTTCGGCAAAGCATTTGAGAGAATTTCAATGGACATTGTAGGTCCACTTCCGAAATCTAGCGCGGGATACAGATTCATTTTAGTTATTACTGATCTGGCTACGAGATACCCAGAAGCTATCCCAATGCGAAGAGTAAAATCACCAAAAATCGCAGAAGAATTAGCGAAATATGTCTCGCGTCACGGAATCCCGAAGGAAATCTTAAAAGATAATGGAACCAATTTTATATCGACATACATCCGAAAATTATACGAAATTCTCGGTATTAAGCAAGTATTAACTACTCCATTCCATCCTCAGACAAATGGAGAGACAGACAGATTTAACGTAACCCTAATTAGTATGTTGAGACGTTTTGTAAGAGATGATGTAAACCAATGGGACAAGATGCTTCCTTATGTCCTTTTTTGCATACAGAGAAACTCCACACCAAGCTACAGGGTTTTCGCCAGTTGAATTACTATATGGGACAAACCCGAGGGGGGTGTTAGACATTTTAAAGGAATCATGGGAGAACGAGGAGCAAAATGAAGAAACAGTGAAAACCCACTTACTATCACTACGAGAAAAGCTGTATAAATACCATGAAATTGCAAAGCAAGCACAGGGGGAATATGCAGAGAAAACGAAAACATGGTACGATAAATCCGCCCGAATGCGCGAATTCAAGGAAGGGGAGGAAATCCTCATTTTATTACCGGATGGAAATAATAAATTGGAAGTAAGATGGAAGGGACCGTTTAAGGTGAAAAAGAAAATAAATGATGTAAATTATATGATAGAGTTAGATGGAGCAAGGAAAAAGGAAGAAGTTTACCATGTGAATTTACTGAGGAAATTTAACAAGGAAAATGAAAAAGAAAACCTCAAGGATCCGCAAAAGCACTATCTCATGATTTCGACCTCAGAACATGACGAGGAAAGTGCCCCTTTGCGTACAATAGACCCGGCAGAAACACATATAAATGCCATTAAGAGAGTTTCGTCAGAAACACATCTGAGCCGAGCTCAGAAAGACCAATTAAAACTTTTATTCACGGAATTTGCAGACGTATTAACAGACCGAATCGGAAAAACAAAAGATGTGGTACATAAAATACCAGTAAAAAACAACAAACCAATAAAACAATACCCGTACAGAATACCAGAAGCCAAAAGGAAAGAAATGAAAAAAGAAATAGACCGAACGCTTGATTTAGGGGTTATAGAACCATCAAATTCAGAATATGCAGCGCCAGTCGTATCAGTCCCGAAGAAGGATGGCTGCATTCGGTTTTGCGTAGACTAAAGAAAACTGAATAATATTTCCGAATCAGACGCGTACCCAATACCAAGAATGGATGAAATTCTAGAGTCAGTTGGCTCTGAAAAATTTATATCAATTTTAGACTTGAGAAGGGGATATTGGCAAGTGAAGATGCACCCAGAAGATTTAGCAAAAACAGCTCTTATTACACCTTTTGGGTTATACCAGTTTAAATATATGCCTTTTGGACTAAAAGGGGCACCAGCAACATTCCAAAGACTAGTAGATTTTATCTTAAAATCATTACCATATACAAAAGCCTACTTAGATGACATTATAGTATTTTCAAACTCGTTCAACGAACATATAACTCATATGGAAGAAGTATAAACCAGGCTGAGGAGAGCAGGATTAACCCTGAACGTAGAAAAATGTAAATTGGTACAGTCAGAGACAGAATACCTGGGACACAAAATAGGAAACGGTATCATAACCCCATTAAGGGAAAAAACAGAAAAAATTAAAAGCGCAGCAGTCCTGAATACAAAGAAAAAAGTTTGGTCATTTTTGGGGTTGGCTGGATATTATCAAAAATTCATACCAAATTTTGCAACGATTGCTACACCTTTGACAGAATTAACAAGGAAAGAGGCCGTAGACCCCGTTAAATGGTCAGAAATTGAACAAAATGCATTCGATACACTGAAAGGTGCTCTTTGTAGCAAAAGGATACTGAGGAATCCAGATATTTCCTTACCATTTGTGCTACAAACTGACAGTTCAGAATACGGATTAGGGGCAGTTCTATCCCAAAATTTTGAAGATGGGGAACATCCAATCACATTTACATCCGGGAAATTATCAAAAGCAGAATTAAATTATAGCACAATGGAAAAAGAATGCCTTGCGATAATTTATGCGGTCAAAAAACTGGACTATTATGTATATGGACGAAAACTTACAATAGTGACAGACCACAACCCATTGAAATGGCTAAATATAATGAAGCCAGATAACCGACGATTAGCACGGTGGGCCCTGTGCCTACAAGAATATGACTTCGAAATAAAGTCAAGACCAGGGACAGATAACGGGAACGCTGACGGCATGTCCCGATTGGAATAAAGAGATATATGAACAATAGGGGGAAAAATAAAATGTCGGATGGGCTGTGCCTTGAAAACATAGACAATAAGGGGGAAAAAGAGGTCAAAGACCCATGGGGAATAAAAGAAGATGGTTACAAAAGAGAGATGAATGACCTACACCGGTTTGGGGGAAAGTTGGGAGATATTGAATGTTGAGTCGGATTGGAAAAATTTGGAAATGAATCAGAAATTAGTATTATCAATTCAAAAGATATGTCGATCCTTTATTAGGGGGAGGAATCCCTTGGGGAAGATCCCCTGCGGGAAGTTGCAAAAGATAGCCCTTTTCCTCAATGCACAACTGGTGGACAAGTTGTTATCCCTTTACCGAGATTTTGCCTTTCTGATCTGGAGTCTTTGGGGGATACCCTCTCTCAGTCACTTCATACTTCACCCAAACTCTTGTCCAGTAACCCTAATCATAGTTGTTATTCTTCGTGAGAACCGACAATTAATTCCGGCAAATTGTATTCAGTGGGAGGGGAATATAAGTTTCATCTTCAATTAGCATCAACGTATATTCTTCAGTTAATTATCCCAGGGGAGGGAACCCAGAAAAAAGACGATTCATGGTTCGTGAAAAATTCTAATTCATTTCCAGTCCCCTTATAGTTTTCACAGGCCCTTGTATTTTCGGCCTTAGATTATTTGAAATTATGCCAAGGGGAAAGTTACTATTTGATTGAGATGTGGGGTTGCTTCCACAGATGGAAATTAAGAGGCTAGTGCAGCCAATTTTTCGTGATGGCTGGCATCATCACATGAGCCAGAAACTGATTCTCTGCTCCTCTCTAATGTAAATTCGTAAGAGCGAGAATTTTTTTTGTTTTGAATTGTGCTGCGCCCAATCATTACCTACGAATCTTGAAGATTTCAACTTGCAAAATCTAGTGTGGTTACTATGCAATTTAGACCATGGTGGTCCTACAGTGGGGACGTGTCGAGGACGACCGATCCAGATTCCAAAGCCAAGCGGTGGAAGAGAGAAGGCAAATGGATTTTGTAAAGTTGAAGTTAAGTGTTTATTTTTGTAAGGGTGGACCACGGTAGCGCGTGGGCGGTCATTTATCTTACGGGGGGAGGTGTTGGGGTTCCATCCCTATTTCTATTCCTTTCAGATAAATGACCTATTTTCGTTTCTTTAATTACATTTGCTTATAGTATAATTTCAAAAGACAGGTTAAATTCCCGTTACTAAGCAATAGTGGTTTTGCAAGAGGGAAGCCTTGAACCAAGTTATTTTTATACTTCCTGGTTTTGGTGTCATTGAAAAATAAATCTAAGAGGATGAATTGGGTTTGAAAGAGGATGTAGCTGATTGGCTGGGCTAAGCGGAGGTCCACCCATATGAACAGTTGTGTAAAGATTTTATTATTTTTTTAGTCTATGTTTTGACCCCGTTTGGGAAAAGAGTCTGCGTTCTGACCCCAGTCGGGGATATATATATATATTTTCGTGGTATTTGTGACCGTTTTGGAAGAATACAAGTAAGGTATTTTCTACAAACTGTGTACTATTTTCGTAACCCAGGCAGGGTAGAAATAGAGCTACAAGGTACCGTCATTATTATATTGACAGGGAGGGTTGTTACCTCCAAGGAGAGAGTAGAGATTTTCTAGTCGTAACCCAAGGCGGGTACATCTGGCTTTAGAAAGTGACCATTTGACCACTCGATCGCGTTATCATACCCTGGGACAGGGTATACTGTAAATAGGGTAGTACCAAACCCGATATTTGCAGAACCGTTGGGGTAAGAGCGGGAATCTCACTAACATTTGGGCCAACAAGGGGTTCTCCCCTTCGAGTAAGTGGCAAAGCAACCTTTTTTGTGCCATTTTTGCATTTAAAAGTGGTGACCCCGCACATACACCCCAATAAGTGGTGCCAGCGGTAGCTAGCACTACGAACACTCATTTTAAAGGAAATTAATTGGGTTAAAAATCTTTTTATTATAATAAAGAACGAACTCTTGCCTATACTAATCCAGGTTGCAGCGGTAGCTAGCAACCTAGTAAGAGACGATCACGTCCAATGTTAAGAAATATGAAAACCCCTAACTCCTAGGAAAATAGTCAGATCAAAACAAAAAGTACACCATTAGAACCACTTTGTCCTAAGCCCCGAGTTGCTTCTTACAAAAAGCTGCTCAGACTATGTTAAACTTTCTGCAGTTGATCGACTCTCTTCGGTTGTTGACGACAAACGAATCGAATAAAAAGCAGCGAACACTGTTTTAAACTTTGGCAATGACAGAAAAAGAACAGCCGGTTCTTTCATGAGCTTGTTACTTGCAGTAGGTGCACGTGTAATGCTCCAAAGAAATATTTATGTTGCTATGGGGTTAGTAAATGGATCAATGGGTACAGTAACAAGCTTCAAGTTACTACCAAACGGAGAAATAATTTGAGTTCTTGTAAAATTTGACGGACTGGAATTTCCGGTTGAAATTGGCAGAGAAACCGTGCACTTTGAAGTTTTGAAGCAAGTCTTTTACACGCGAAGACAGTTTCCTCTTCAACTGGCCTTTGCCATTACAATACACAAGTCCCAAGGACTAAGTTTACAGTGTGCAATTGTTGACGCAGGCAATCGTTACTTTGGTCCAGGTATGATGTACGTTGCTATTTCCCATGTGACCACTAGTGCAGGATTACATCTAGTAGAATTTGATAAGACAAAGATTTATTGCGATGTTGATGCTTTAATTGAGTACAACCGTTTGAGAAAAATTTATAGAACAGATCTGTCATTGTTTGAGTTCCCAGAAAGGCAACTCAGAGGTACACCAGATGAGGTACCCTTATTAACTGAAATTTCTGCAACAGAAAAGAAAAGAGGGAGTAATGTTGTGTATGCAGTCATAGAAAAAGAGAACAAAAGAAAAGTAAAAATAGAAGATGCAGAAAAAGACGCCGATTTTAACGTTATACATAAAAAATTAGGTATAACAAATGAAGTAAATTCTAAAGGACAACAGACTCAAGGAAAAATAATTCCCATTGTTGGAGGTCCCAGAAAAAGAATGAGAAGCCCTTCAGTTGAAGAACCCTTATTAATAGAAATTTATCCCAAAAATAAGAAATGGATAACTAGTGTCGGACCGGTGGTGTCAACAAAAGATAAAAAAATTAATACTAATGCGAGACTTGATCACAATGATATATTTCGTGTCATTCCACCGGCCCAAGATCGTCAAAAACAACACAAAAATGATAATAATGCAAATGCACCAGCAAGTGCATATGTTACTCTTGATAGTAATAGAAAGGTATCAAGAATTATACATGCTGACTGGAATCAAGCAGAAGCTAATATATTTCTATCTGGATACGCAGGCAGCCAATGCTTTGCCATGGTACTCGCAAATATTGTCCGAGCTGCTATTATACCTCCAAGGCAATGGAATAAAAATATTCTCAACAGAAACATGATTGAAGGGGATACTATTTATGCTCTCATACGTGAAAATAATAATAATAGAAATCCAAGAGTTTTTCCGATTCCTCCTAGTGGCTATCTGGTATTGAAAAATTTAGATGTCATCAAGGACGATTTTCTAATGTATGATGCAGTATTGTCCCTAAATTATGACGATAATTGGTTGTGCAGTGGAAGCTTATTGGATTCTATAAATAATGGAGAATTAGGAATTACATTATTGGCTGCTTTAAAAAATTTTTTTAGAGAACATAATGCTGGAATAATAGTTGCATACTCTAAATCACTGGGTCTTATGCATTATGATGAAAAATACTATTTTACAGATTCTCACTCATTCGGACCCAGAGGAGCACCATTGCGAAATGATAATGGAAAAGCATGTGTCATAGAATGCGACAAGATTGAAGAATTATATCGCATTGCTCGAAGAGTCTTCAAACCCAAAAAGTAACAATTTACTATTCATTATATTGACGTTATAGTAAGTAAATTAAAAGACGATCACTGAAGTAACAAATTTACAGTAAAGAACGATCTCTCATCCATAGTAATTACAGTAAAAAACGATCTCTCTCCCATACTAACTGATATATGCTGGTTCCAGATGTAGTTACATAAAGGACGAATATAGCTCATCATAAATGGTGTTTGTCAATTATTTACATTAAAAGACGATCACTGCAATAAAAAACAATTGCATACATTGGAATTAGTTAGCTACTTGATGGTTTGAGGTTCGTCTCTTACTGTTTCAAAGAAGAAAAAGCCATAGGCTTTTTCCTGTTTGTAATCAGTTTATTATACGGGTTGTTATAATAATCTTAATAAGCATGAAATATTTTAATAAATCATCATAAGCATGATCACACAACACACTTGTCTTTTAATAAGTTTACATATAGAATCCAGGTTGCAGCGGTAGCTAGCAACCTAGTAAGAGACGATCACGTCCAATGTTAAGAAATATAAAAACCCCTAACTCCTTAAAAAAGAGTCACATTAAAACAAAAAGTACACCATTAGAACCGCCTTGTCCGAAACCCCTATAAAGGAAACTTACCGCCCTTTGGCTTGAATAACAAAGAAAATATATTGGCTTGAAAATCAATAAAATTGACTTTAACCACGTTATTCTCCACAAACGGGATATTTTTTTCTTTCTTCTTCTTCTTCTTCTTTTCCACAGATAGCTTGGCACTGGAACATCATAAAGAGTTGTTCAATGGCTCATTTTAAAGGAAATCTTTAGATCTAGTGCTATTTGTACTTAATTTTTTTTAAATTAATTATTTTCTACGAAAAACCTAATTTTTTATATACAATCTTGATCAATGACGTCATAGTCGTTGGATGTAGTTAGTACATAAAGGCTCAATCATTGAATTGAAGCTGAAACTAAGTAAAGAACAATTATGCCTCCATATATTCACAGTGATTTATAAGATTTCCCATTACATCCGTAAACTGTTCCAGAGTTGCCGGTCCATACCTTGGAAGTTTTTCACTACTCAAGCAACATTTCTTTTGGATATTACTATGAATTTTTTCGAAAGCATATCTAGCTGACTTTTTTTTCAACAAAATCCATTCTTTCAGAGATAATTTTAATCTTTAATTTTGAATATTTTTCGTAATCCCGGTAATCCGGGTTGCAGTGCTAGCTAGCAACCTAGTAAGAGACGATCACGTCAAATGTTAAGAAATATAAAAACCCATAGTTCCTAAAATAGGAGTCAGATCAAAACAAAAAGTACACTACACTATTAGAACTGCCTTGTCCGAAACCCCTGTATAGTAAACTTTCTGTCCCTTCGCTTGAACAGCAAGGGAAACATATTGGCTTGAAAATAAAGAATTGTGGCAGCTACTACAACATTCTGCCTAAACGGGATATTTTTTTTTCTTTGTATCCAGGGATAGCTTGGCACTGGAACATCGTAGATAATTGTTCAATAGCTCATTTTAGTAGTATGTAACCTTATACTTCTGTACCCTGTATAGCAATTTCAACGTTATTCTATAGAAGCTCTACACCTTTTCAAAGAGAGTGAGCATCCTCTCACATGGCCTTATACTTCTGTACCCTGTATAGCAATTTCAACGTTATTCTATACAAGCTCTACACCTTTTCAAAGAGATTCAGAGCTCCCTCACATGGCATATGGAATTCTATGGAAGCTATAGCAAGGACTGGTTTGGTGAGTATAGTCTGGTTTGGTGGATCTAGTCTGGTTTAGTTTTTCAAAGAGAGTGTATTTGACATATTTGCAAAAAGGGATTCGCAAATTGGACACTATGAACGATATTAATTAATGTTTTGAATAATAGGAGTGTGAATGATTCTAATTAGTGATTGGATTGTATGAAGGGAGAGAAAAAAAGGATTAAATTGATTAGCATTTAAGGTAACCCCGAAGGAGTTGTTAACTCAGGTAATTTGTTATAAATTTGAAACATCATCAGTCTATGAAAATGACTAACGACGATAGAATGACTTTGCGACTTGACCTAGCTTTACCTTTCCGATGTGGTCTGTATAATACACAAGTGATGTTTGATAAGTATTGTCAATTTGAAATAGGATCTAACATTCCCTTCGTTCCCCCATTTCCGAGGGTAGGGGAGGGGGGAGGTCAATTTTAGAGGGAAAACCAAAAATACTCAGAATCGAAAATAAACTAGATCTGCATCAAGGGGAAGGCTCAGAGGCCCTTAGTTCCTACATTTCTGAGGGCAGGGGAGAGGGAGGGGGAGTCAATTTCAGAGGGAAAACCAAAAATACTCAGAATCGAAAATAAACGGGATCTGCCTCAAGGGGAAGGCTCAAAGACCCTT
>JAQQPU010015207.1:0-21572 GCA_029168905.1 Artemia sp. Kazakhstan ARC1039
ATGCCTTCCCAAGGCCAGAACAAAATTTGCACTTTACTGAAAAAATATAAATGTTTTTATTTTTATAACTTTAATAAATCAAATAATATTAACATTTGATTACTAAATATCAGTATATGTATATTAAACTGACAATGCACATTCATTTGTATTTTTTCAGTAAAGTGCAAATTTTGTTCTGGCCTTGGGAAGGCATTGGGTTTTTGCACCCAACTTATGTTAATTTCTGCTCGTTTTGAGTTTGACTCGGTTAATTATTGTAATTTCTTTTCGTTTGGGTTTCATTTATTTATCAATGCTTATTTGTGGTAGTTTCACGCTTGGTAGATTATTCGATTTTAGTTTTGCTCATTTTTTGTTTAATGGAGCTCTTTACTTTTCTTTGAAAAACTTATTTTGTGGAAAATTTTTTTTTAATTAATTTCTGTTCGTTTTATATTGACATAGTCTTTTCAGGGAAAAAGAAAATAATACTTTAAATTTTTCGTTTTTTAAGACTTTATAGTTTGGCCTGCTATTTGTGTGCCGGAGAAAAATTTTCAACAATTTTTAACAGCATAAAGCCTTTTAAAAATCTGGACACAAATAGTACTGTTTAATTTAGTTTCATAACTCCTCTAGTTGACCTGTAATGGAAAACTTGATACCATTCGCAAAAAAATCTGTTTACTTTCTTTGATAGCTTGAATACACTTACGCTATTTGGATTTGGTTAAATTTTAAGAGCAGAAGTAGCCCCGAACGAATTATCATTATCACAGTGCATTTTGATTTAATCTTAAGTCAACACTTAGTTTTTAAACGTATAAAAATTGGATTTTAGGAAGACTAAAATCTATTCTATAAATCATATACAACAACTTTCTATATAAACCTTATATGCCCCCAGGGCATAACTTACAACCCTTGTACTGAGGGCTCTGAAGGGGTTATCATCCTAAAAGACCTAATTTCCAGAACTTTCAACTACGTTGAAAAAAATGGATATCTCAAAATTTTGATTGGATGTGTTTGGGAAAATGACAGGCGTGAGAGGGGCATTAGTCGCTGTCCAATCACTTTCAACTATTAAACAAGGCACTAGCCCTTTCAATTTCCAATTGAATGAGCCCTTTTGAAGTTTCTACGACAAAGCTTTCAATAAAAACTTTATATGCCCGAAGGGTATAACTTACAACCCCTGCCCTGAGGGCTGTGGGGGGAGGGGTTGTTATCCTTAAAGACCTAATTTCTAAAACTTTTAACTACGTTGAATAAAATGGCTATCTAAAAATTTTGATTGGATGTGTTTTGGGGAAAGGTGGGCGAGAGAGGGGGGTTAGTTGCCCTCAAATCACTTTTGACTATTAAAAATGGTACTAGTCCTTTGAATTTCAAATCGAATGAGCCCTTTTTCAAGTTTCTACGACAAATATTTCAATAAAAACCTTATATGCCCCCAGGACATAACTTATAATCCTTGCCCTGAGGGTTGTGGGTGAGTGTCCTCCTTAAAAATATGTTTACTATCTGGAAATCCACTACCCTGAACAAAATGGCTATCTCAAAATTTTATTGGATGTGTTTGGGGGAATGATAGGTGTGGGGAGGGGCTAGTTGCCCTCCAATCACTTTCGACTTAAAAAGGGCACTAGACCTTCGAATTTCCAGTCGAATGAGCTTTTATTGAAGTTTCTACGACAACGCCTTCTTTAAAAACCTTATATACCCCCAGGGCATAACTTAAAACCCTTGCCCTGAGGGATGTGGGGGAGTGTCCTCCTCAAAAACATATTTTCTATCGGGAAATCAACTATGCTGAACAAAATGGCTGTCTCAAAATTTTGATTGGATGTGTTTGGGGGAGTGAGGGGGGGGGGGGGGGGGGGTATTTGCACTCAAATCACTTTTGACTATTCAAAAGGGTACTAGCCCTTTGAATTTCCAATCGAATGAGCCTGTTTTGAAGTTTCTACGACAACGCCTTCTGTAAAAATCTTATATACTCCCAGGGCATAACTTAAAACCCTTGCCCTGGGGGTTGTGGGGGAGTTTCCTCCTCAAAAACAAATTTTCTATCTGGAAATCAACTATGCTGAACAAAATGGCTATCTCAAAATTTTGATTGGATGTGTTTGGGGGAATGATGGGCGTGGGGGAGGAGGCTAGTTGCCCTTTAATCACTTTCTACTATTAAAAAGGGTACTAGCGCTTTGAATTTCCAATCGAATGAGCCTGTTTTTAAGTTTCTACGACAACGCCTTCTATAAAAACCTCATATGCCCCAGAAAACCCTTGCCCTGAGGGTTGTGGGGGAGTGTCCTCCTCGAAAACATATTTTCTATCTGGAAATAAAGTACGTTGAACAAAATGGTTATCTCAAAATTTTGATTGGATGTGTTTGGGGGAATGATGGGCGTGTGGGCTAGTTGTCCTCCAATCATTTTCGACTATTAGAAAAGGGTACTAGCCCTTTGAATCTCCAATCAAATGAGCCTTTCTTAAAGTTTCTACGAAAACGCCTTCTATAAAATCTTATACATCCCCAGAGGGCATAACTTAAAACCCTTGCCCCGAGGGTTGTAAGGAAGTGTCCTCCTCAAAAACATATTTTCTATCTGGAAATCAACTACGCTGGGCAAAATGGCCATCTCAAAATTTTGATTGGATGTGTTTGGGGGAATGATGGGCACGGGAGTGGGGGGGGCTAGTTGCCCTCCAATCACTTTCGACTATTAAAACGGGCACTAGCCCTTTGAATTTCCAATCGAATGAGCACCTTCTACGCTGAACAAAATGGCTATCTCAAAATTTTCATTGGATATATTTGGGGAATGAAGGGCGTGGGGGGGCTAGTTGCCCTCCAATCACTTTCGACTATTAAAAAGGGCACTAGCCCTTTGAATTTCCAATCGAATGAGCCTTTTTTAAAGTTTCTACGACAACACCTTCTAAAAAACCTTATATACCCTCAGGACATAACTTAAAACCCTTGCCCCGAGGGTTGTGGGAGGAGTGTCCTCCTAAAAACATATTTTCTATCTGGAAATCAAGTACGCTGAACAAAATGGCTATCTAAAAATTTTCATTGGATGTATTTGGGGGAATGATGGGCGTGGGGGGGGGGCTAATTGCCCTCCAATCACTTTCGACTATATAAAAGGGCACTAGCCCTTTGAATTTCCAATCGAATGAGCCTTTTCTGAAGTGTTTAGGATAACACCTTCTCTAAAAACCTTATATGCCCTCAGGGCATAACTTAAAACCCTTGCCCTAAGGGTTGTGAGGGAGTGTCCTCCTCAAAAAGATATATCCTATCTGGAAATCAACTACGCTGAACAAAATGGCTATCTCAAAATTTTGATTGGACGTGTTTGGGGGAATGATGGGCGTAGGGGGGCGGCTAGTTGCCCTCCAATCACTTTCGACTATTAAAAAGCGCACTAGCCACTCCAATTTCCAATCGAATGAGCCCTTTTCGAAGTTTTTACGACAACTCCTTCGATACGAAGTGCCCGGGTGGAGAAAAAACACATTGTGCCCAATCGTTCTTTACTTAGGCAGCGCTAGCGCGCTGCCAATGAAAACAAATTAAACTGTTTCTTTTACTTTTTTCTAAATTCAAGGGTGTTTCAAATTTTTTACTGTTTGGTATATAGTTTGCATAGATGATTTTCTCCAATATTGGTATGGTAAAGGCCTGATAGTTTTAATATAAAAAATATTTCAAATTACTCACTTAATTCATTTTTGTCATGAAGAAGTGCCTTCATAACTTTTATTATGTTTCTATGGTTATCCTATTTGGTTAAGTTTGTAAAAAATATTTAGATTAATTGAGATGAGAGTATATGTTGATACGGTTTAATTAATGCAACTAACCAATGTAATCCAAATGGAATAGCGTATCAGTGCGTGTTACCTAAAAAAAACATGTCTAGTGGGGATGTTGTTGTGTCCATCAATTATTGCATACAAGAGCCACGCAAACGCAAGAGTACTCACCCCAGCCGATGATCTACATACTAGAAAATCCTGCATAGACTGAAAAGGGTTAAAAATTAATTTCAAGTGGCAAGAATAGCATAAAAATAGAAAAAGAAACTATTCTTTCAATCTATAAACTCATGAGAGTAGGAAATGTTAATTACAGAATTGAATGGTAATTTTTTTATAAATATTGATTAATATTGATAAATTACTGATAAATATTGATTCGTCAAATCTGAAGTTTGTGCCAAAGACACAGACCTATTCCAAAGACACAGAGAAATAGATTTGTCAAAGATTTATATATTACGTAATAAAATCGTAGGTTTTCCCTTGGTAACCTCCCACCTTACTATGAAGAACTATTGTAGCTATAATTGTATTGGTCCTAAGGAAGGGTTTAAATTAGGTGCTTTCAGAAAACGGGGAAGGAAAATAAGGAAATTTGAAGCTTGGGCTGCTTCTACTGACCCATTTTTGTTTCTGATAATGGCAAGAAGAGATGCCAGTGAATGGGTCAGTATACTCAAAAACTAATAATGAAGATGGTAATTCTATT
Source organism: Artemia sp. Kazakhstan ARC1039 (assembly GCA_029168905.1). Taxonomy (NCBI): domain Eukaryota; kingdom Metazoa; phylum Arthropoda; class Branchiopoda; order Anostraca; family Artemiidae; genus Artemia; species Artemia sp. Kazakhstan ARC1039. Next base: position 4,529 of record JAQQPU010015207.1, read on the forward strand.
TTGCGAAGCTATTTTAAGCAATAAATTTGAAGAAAGATATATAGTTTACCAGGAATGACAAGGAGACATAAGTACTCTCAAAAATGGTCAAATGAAGGAAGTTTCTCGCTAATTGAAGCCTGGAAGGAAGAAATTGATGACCTGTGGAAAATAAGACCAAAAGTGCAAAATTCGCAAAGCCATGGCAGAGAAGCTATAAAGCGAAATGCCCTGTTCTTAAAAAAAATCTTGTAGAAAGAAACTATCAGAATTTTGGATGAGCGTTATTTGCTAACCCCAAAGATTCTATCTAAAGCTAAAACAGCAATGAGCATCTCAGAGGCCAGGGTGCCACGCATGTGGTAGAGAGGGACACCCTTACCCCAATATTTTCAGCCAAGTGATAAAAAAGCGAGTCATATAAATAGTGATGTGAAGTGCTACTATTTACTTGCTCAGTTTTTATCAGATAAATCGGCCAGTGGAAAAAAAATAACATAAAATCAATGGGCGAAATATTAATAGCAATATCACACAGATCAGTTGGTAAAAATTATCATCTAGTCGGTAAAACTGTTTGGCCAATCCCCTCCCCCAAAAAAATTTAGGCTAGTGACACCTCTGATTACCCTTTTACAGTTCAGTTTTCTCACCGACAAAATGTATAAAACATGAATGTAGGAAAATTTACCATATACTTTTTGTCTGTCTGTATTCCGAATTAATTGCAATTTTATCTAGTGTAGACAACTACCGAAGACTGTTTGGATTAATACAATATACTATTTTATATAGAAGTGCTGTTATTAATGTGAGAAAAAAAAGATCGCCATCAAGTACTGTCTACGGTTAATATAAAGCTGAAATTTCGGAAGGGTAACGATCTTTTGGAAAGCTATGGCATTGGTAAACTCCAGGATGAGAATTTGAGAGAAATTTACCAGGAGCATTTGAATATTAAACTGAATATTTTAAAATTTGACAATATAGAAGATGAATAGAATAAGTTTAGCAAAATAGTTTGTGAAGTTGCTGATGGTGTCTCAGGAAAGAAAGTTAGGAATACAACTAGGAATATTGGTGAAAATTACTTATGTTTTATTGAGACGATAAGGGGCTTGTACAAGAATAAATTGAGCGATAGATCATACGAAAATAAGAGGAATGTAAAGAAATTAGAGATATCAGTAAAATATGAACTAAGAAGGTCACAAGTGGAGGTCATGGATAAAATTGCCGAGGTTCTGGGAGATGCAGCTAGTTTATGGCATCTTTGATGTGAAGGAAGATTATTTTTGAGGAAGAATTAGCGACAGTTTTAAAAGGATTAAAAGATAATAAGGCCCTTGTGCTGATAGTGCGGTTAATGAGTTTTTTACATATGGTGACTACTAGGCTATAAATAAGATACTAAAAATTATGAATATTATTTTTGAAAAGGGGGAAGTACCTAGCGATCTTAGGAAAACCCTAATTAAACCTTGTATAACAAAAATGATAAGAGTGAGTGTAGTACTTCTAGAGGCATTAGCCTGGTTTCTGTAGGAAGCAATTTACTAAAGTTTCAACGGAAAGAAAATTGCGGTTTTTAGAAAGGTCGAACAAATTTTCACTCTTAGGTTAATAATTGAGAAGTGCCTGAAACATCAAACACTTTTCTTCCTCAGTTTATACATTATGAGCAAGCGTTCAGTTTAGCTGATAGGAGAGCTTTAAAGAAGGTCTTATCTTTGTATGACATAATAGACACATAGGTCTAGGTTAAAATTACTAGTGGTATGTACGAGAATAACACTGCTGCGGTTAAGATAAGACACGAGGCTAATAGCTGGTTTCGCATCACATCAGGAGTTAAGCAGGGTGATATTCTCTCCCCATTTGTATGGAATATTTTGATGGACTTTATCTTAAGGAGAACAAGAACGGCAGTGGGAGAACACGGAATGAAATGCGGTAGAAAATCTTCCTTGATTTAGATTATGCTAATTGTTTAAGCATCCTAGATGAAATTGTAGGGGAATGAGTGACCTTTAAGAGGTTTTGCGAGTCCAGGCTCTATAATAAGTGCAAAAAATTAATGTTAAGAATTCCAAGTCGCTAAGGCTAGAAATAAGTGAAGATGAGAAGGTGGCGTTGGGTAACGAAAAAATTAATCCAGTAGACAGCTTCACTTATTTTGGTAGCATTAACAGGAAAGCTTGTGGGTGAAGTGAAGATGCTAAAAGTGGAATAGCTAAGGCTAAGGGTGTTTTTTCACAGTTGGAAAAAGTTTGAAAGAATAGGAAGATAAGTCTGTGAACCAAGAGTGGAATATTGGAAGCTGCAATGATGACAGTGACCAAATATGATTCTGAAACATGGTTGATCCGAAAAACGGAGTAAAATTTTCAGATGGCTTCCAGAGAAATCGTCTACGGACTGTTTTGGGTACCTGACAGACTAACCGTATTTCAAACAGTACAAAAAATTGGGTTCAGGCTTGCTTTCTAAGGCTTTAATGGGAGAAAACTTGAGATGACCTTGTTACGTTCAGCAGATGACGTTCTAAACGGAAAGTTTTAAATAGAAAGCAGGTCGTTCTAGGCTGGGGCGGAAGGATGTCGTAATGAAGGAATTAAGGGAAATGGGAACTTCCTAGGAGGATGTAAAGAGGGAGACGTTGAACAGACGAGGAGGCAAGTACGTAGCTGTTTTGGCCTCATGCAGCTTAGTGCTGCGGGGACTTGTTACTTGTAGTAGTTGTAGACAGCTACATGCCCCTCCCCCTGTTTTCCGTCCAAATTTTTCAGAAAACGCCAAGTGTGGACGTTGCTGAAGAACTTTGCTTTCGCATCTTGTAAAATTTTTGATAAGTTTGTTTTTCCAATATTTTGCGCTTTGATTGGTTCATATTTGTGTTTGTTATATAGTTTCATAAGGTATAATTTATTGTTATTTCAATACGGCTATACTTTTTATGGGAAGTTTAGTTAATAACTAAATAATGAAAAAGCAAGCTCATACTTTGGCTTAAAAGTTGGCTCATCCTCTGAGTGAAATTCTAATCGGGCTTTTCTTTTTAATGCCAAAGTCTTGACATGATCACAGGCAAACAAATCAAATTTAAAAAAACATGTTCTTTTTCCAGATTACATCAAGTTTGAGTATAAGTACTAAGGCGCTGCATCTTCACATTCTTTGATGCTTACAAGCATCATATAGAAAAATTTAACATTAGGTTCCCCTATATAAGGTTCTTTTCAATTATAGTAGACCTTTGCAGTTTTTACAACATTGTGTTAGGTAAAAGGTTGACACATGAATTGATGCATCTTTGTATGTTCTTTCCAAAACTATAAATAATTTTCCTTACTAATTATATTGATATTGCCATTTAATTTAATACCTGAAAGGTGATGCATTTTCCCTTGTTATTTATCATAGAAAACAATAACAGTACCCTTTACTAGCTGGTAAAGTTTTCATGATTCATACTATTGACTTACAAATGAAGTAGGCTAAATATACCACTTGATGCCTTTTTGGTAAAATTCTACTTTAGCTACTTTTGACTATCTTGGAAAGGGGTTTGGTTAAGAAAATGAAACTTTCAGGGATGGGTCTACAGGCTAAAGTATGTCATGGGAAGATATTTTGAAGTACCCACCTCCACTCCTTCTCCCTCTAGAGGGTCCTGACCTTTGATGACCTTTAAAAATATGTGAATTATTGAAGTGAAACCTTGCAAAATAGATCTTCTGCTCAAATGAAGTACAACAAAATTGTTTTCAGCTTCACAACTTTGCTCAATCCCAATTTATAAGGTTTTAAAGATATGCAAATACATTTCCTGAATTTTGAAAATTAACATTGATATGGCTTAAAATACTACTCAAATAACAGGAATTGCATTTTCAGAACTAAAGCCAGAGAAAAAGAATCTTATAACTAAAAATTAAGGTAAAATGTTGTTTTGTCAAAATTTCAATAGGTATAGACCTGTCATGTAGGCAAATTTCAGGATCCTCTAGAGGGAGAAGGAGAGGAGATAAGTACTTCAAAATACCTTCCCGTGACATATTTTAGCCTGTAGACTCATCCCTGAAAGTTTCATTTTCCTAACCTCACCCCTTTCCAAGATAGGTAAAAGTAACTAAAGTAGAATTTTACCGCCTTTTTTTATGCTCTTTCCAAATATAATAGTCATTTTTCTCAGAAATTAATTTTTCGCCCCACCCCTATAGGCTATATACCAATTCAGGGTAGGCCTATATATTTGCAAATTAGGGGGGTGGGGGGAAAGTTTAAACTTACTTCTCATTTACATCAGAAATAAAATTTAAACAGTATAAAAGTACAGCATTTTCAGATTGTTGTTTTATTTTTATTTTTTTTTGTGTAATTTTGCATCACTTCTGCACAATGAGCTCAGTTCAATGATTGACTGTTGTTTTGGATTTGAAAAGGGCATTTCATGATTATTTTGTAGCAAAGTTTGAAGTGAATGAATCTTGCTAGTATTAGGACTGCAAACTTGCTTTAGAATTTGTATTACAACTTAAAATCCTCTGTTTTATAGAGAGAAATAACTGGATTTCCAGAGTTCATATTATGGTTGATACTTTCTTCATTTTGAGTAACACTAGGTGACACCAAGTTGTTACCTGATAAATCAATCCATTATTATATATGCTGTGTAATGACTTTAAACTTGTTTTTTGATGCTTAAGTTTTTAAGATAATTTTAATTATATACTGAAAGTTATTGATATCACAGCTCCTGTAGAACTATGAAAAACATTATAGATTAGTTTGTTGTTGTGAGGCTATGCATTTACTTTTGACTCCTAAATCAATATTCTTGTTTTTATACTTGGCTTTTGTATTTTGAGTAAAGTGCTAGTTTTCTGCAATCCTACAAACATAGGGAAATATCACTGGTTGATTTATTTGCATTAGTTTTATTGACATATGTTGAATAGGCTGTGAAGCAATAATTTTTGTTCATTTTAAGTTTCAACTTCACTCTTTACTTCCCTCATAAACACTTTGTTTTTTCTAAATTGCTCTATGCTTGTTTTTGATTAAAGTTTAATTTAGAAACAACACTGCTTTAACCTTTTCTATTTATATAGAATAATATCTGGGTAAATATCTACCAAATCATATTATTGACTTACACATAAAGTGAATATACCACTTGATGCCTTTTTTATGCTGATTACAAATATAATAATCATTTCTATCGGAAATGAATTTCAGCCCCCCCCCTATATATGCCAATTCAGGGTATATATTTCTACATTAGGGGGGTGGGGGTGGGAGTAAAGTTTAAACTTTCCTCCCATTTACATCAGAAATAAAATTTGCCCCCACTCCCGCTAATGTAGAAATATATACCCTGAATTGGCATATATAGGGGGGGGGGGCTGAAATTCATTTCCAATAGAAATGATTATTATATTCATAATCAGCATAAAAAAAGGCATTGAGTGATATATTCACTTTATGCGTAAGTCAGTAATATGATTTGGTAGATATTTACCAATATCTGTTCACTTTAAGTTTTAATGTTGATCCTTAGTTTCAGTTGGAAACTTATTTTTTTTTATATAATTTCTAATTACCTCCAATCTAGGGAGATAAGACACCCCAGCCCTTGTTAAGGAGCTGAACTAAGAAGCCATACAGAATTGAAGGAAAAATAAGTTTAGAATGGGGAAAAAAAAATCAAAACATAGTGTTGTTTCTTTTTGTAAAAAAAAAGAATTAAAAAAGAAGAAATGGATCTTTAATTCTTTGTAAAAAAAAACAAATAGTCACAATTAAGAAAGTAGCTCCAGGCAAGTAGCTTTGACACAAAAGGTTAACTGAGGAGACAGGTTTGTATATTTACATACTTACAGGAAAATTTTGCTAGCTCAACAGAAATGTGACTTTATGCTTAGGAATTTTTTTTTTACCTGTCCCTAAATAAAAAGCCACTCATTACTCAGAAATTAATGAAAATTTCAGAAAAAGATCATTTCTTGTGTTTGGTACAATAAATGGTATTACAAACTGAGTTTATTTTCATTTCAAAAATTTTGGGAAGAATTACCCAAATACTCCTACAGAACTGTTTTCATTTGTCTTTCTTCCTCCTTGGATGTACAATCTTACTTATAGAGATAATATTATGGTGGAATTGTCAAGTACATAATTTGAATTAGTAAGTATAACAATAAGTAAGGTAATCCTTCTTTTAATATACAACATTGAGTGGTTCCAGACAGTGGCAGATCCAGGAGGCAGGGCAAGGGGGCAACCCCCCCTGGTGTAGTCTAAAGTAGTGTAATTAACTTTTTAACTCAGGTTTGCGTTAATTAAACTTGCTCCTAATGCAAGTTTATTGGATCAACCTATTTTGCCCCCCCTCCCTAACAAAAATCCTCAATCTGCCCCTGGTTCCAGAACCACATGCCTACACTTCTCCAACCACTTAGTGGCAAGTGTAATTTGCTATGTGGCAGAGGGGACAACTTCCCCTCTCAGATCTTAGTTTTCCTCCAGAAACCAGTTTGCTGCCCCCTCCCAGCTGAAATTTAGTTTCTCCAAAAATGTTGTCAAAACTAAGATAAGTCTACCTAATTCAAGCATCCACTGAAACAGATCAGTTATCTTTAGTACATCCTTTCCTTTTTTATTACTATATGGCTAGTTTTTCAGTTTCCTCTGTCATTTTCACCTAATTTTGGAAAATTGACTCCAACTTTGACCCCCCCCCTCCTCTACTGGTTTTTGACAAAATTACGCCATTTGTTGGAGCATGGATTTAGATCTACTCAGAATATTGTTGCAAACCATGAACTGGATGACCTCTATTCCCCTTTGAATAAAAATGTTGATAATGTGATATATTAGTGCTTGTACCTTAACTGCATAGCTTATGAAGGGGATTTGGAGGAGAAACGTACAAGAGGTGCTCTTGCAAACCTTCAGTTACAGGTTTTGGACCACAATTATTACAATGATGATTTTGTTTTATACTTCCAAGCTTTTCTACTTAAGAAGTGACATCAAAAATATTGTTTTTAGTGCTATATCACACTTACAGATGGTAGAATTGATAAACATCATGTAGATATGAGCAATAGCTTTCAAACTAGCCATTAAATGTCACTCTAAAAAGTACTGGTAGCCCACTAGCCCCAGCTTTTCCGCTTGAGACATGGCACCAAAAGTTTTGTTTTTTGTGATATTTAGCACTTACAGATGGACAAATCTGATTAAAAGTACGCAGATATGAGCAATAGCTTTCAAATCAGCCATTAAACATCTCTAAGAAGCTTGGGCAGCCCACTAGCCCCTAGCTTTTCCACTTGAGACATGACATTGATAGTGCCATTTTTGTGCCATTTAGCACTTGCAGGTGGTGGAATTTACAAAGAAAACGTAGATATGAGAAATAGCTTTTATGTGTGCTATTAAACATCTGTCTTTTTTAGCCTTCAAGTCCCACCCCTTGAGAAATGGCACATAATGTGCCATTTTTGTGCCATACAGCACTTGCAGATGGGGGAACTTATGAGAAGCATGTAGATGTGAGAAATAGCTTTTGAATGAGCTATTAAGCATCTCTCTATGATGTTGTGGTAAACCGCTAGCCCTGAAAAAAAAAAAAAACAAAAAAAACAGGAGGCAGATCAGTGCTACCCATGCAAAAAAGTGATTTTCCTACTTTTTCAAGGTTGGGGACTGTAATTTCCCTGAACAAGGTTTTCAACTATGCTGATTTCAGTAGTACACTTTTCACTTCGATCTGATGCCATTTTTGAGGGATTTCAGGCTTTTTTTTAATTACCATAATTTTCTTTTTGCAATAAACTTTTATTTTTAATATGAATGGAAATAAAAGTTACCATTCCTGAATCAGTGTCAGATGGGAATTTTTTTTCACTCAGCAGTTTTTTTCTAAACGCCTTTTTTAACTTTTGGTTACTATGGGCTGTGTTTTGCTCTTTACTAGGTTGCAGCTACCACTACAACCATGATAACCCTATTATAAGTAAAGATTCTGCTTTATTCCTGAAATAATAAAAATATCCTTATCTTCAAATTAATGGTTGTATTTCTTCTATTTTGAGTTGTCTTATTCAGGACACTATGGAGGCATAGACCTGTGTCTGAATAATATATAAAGAGACAATCACAGTAGCTAGGTCACACTAGAGAGATACCTAAAAGGATAGCCCTTAGGTCAAGTCCTTCCTACCAAAATGTCAAGATTGTCCCCATATTTTATTGTAATTCCCCTGTTTCTTCCATCTTCCATTTGCTCTTTCCTACCTGAAATAAGTTCATTTGAATGTGTATGCATCTTACATCATGACTTAAGGATGTACTCAACCTAAAAACAATTCAGAAAGACAATCAGACCAGGAGCTCTAACTGATCCAGGTTTACTGCAGATCTACACACTGATGCTTCATTATAAAACCATGGGAACCATTATGGTCCATGTCAGGTGATAGAAGATATGATATAACTGAACATATCAGGAAAGTGGTATTCAATGATATGAAACTGGATGAAACAAAAGCCTGTTTGAAATACCTGAGGGAGTTCTTATGTAGATGCCTTGGTTTGAAGTAGACAGAGCTCATACTCTGTGTGTTATCCAGAACTTCAACTTTTTAAAGCAACATTTCTGCAAGACATTATCATTGTTTCAAATCTTGAAAGTAGAGGAACTGTGTTTTTCATCAAATATGCATATACAGGAATGGACTCTGCCCAAAATAAAGTGCAAACCCCAATTTCAAATCTTCATTTGACACTGCTACAGAATATAAGCTTGTTGGGATTCTGTCTCTATTGTTACAACTATTTACTATGAGATTATAAAACAGGCTGTTAGTCTCCTGTTGAGTTGCTTCTAGTTGTTATTGCTTCTTGTGATAGACACTGTCCAGGAATTGGACTAGAGCAACCTATCAGAGCAATGGTATCAAGAATAATAAAGCAAACAAAATATTTATGATCTATTAGTTACTAATTAGAGAATAAGTTCTGTTGTTATGATATAAATGACATCAAGGATATTGGCCTGTCAGATACAGTATTTGAAGATTGACTAAATGAGGGGAGCAGCTCCTGCTTTTTTGTTTTACTGAATAGACATGTTTCATTATTTTCAGTGTAATTTATGTAAAACAACCACTTTGTTCACTTTAAAAAATACATTTAGCTAAAGTAGTATATAATCAAATTGGGAGGATAGAAATACGACTTTTTAAATACTTTCATAGAGAGTAGGGAATATGGCCCTTTGAGTACATTTATATGTGAGACTTTCCACTTGAATTTTAACTCACCAAATTATTATAAATTCTTGATCAGACAAGTTTAAAATGTACCTGTAATTTTTGTACTCTAACTTAGAAAAATATGTCATAAAATACAGCCCTGTCAGCATCCTTAATCTGACGAAAGATCTGTACCACCAGCTTTGGGATATTGATCAATAGGAATTTGGTAAACAATAAAATAAATAAAAACAAGGACAAATTTGCCTATTACTTAGTATGATTCTCAACTTGGATGCTATTGTATTGCTGGTCATTTTTAGGAAATTTTGTTTTTTTCTGCAAATGAATGAAAATAATGTCCACAGGCACTAACCAATCAAGATCTAGGTTCATTAGACCTTTTACAAGTATTTTTGTTTTTCATTATATCATTTTCATTTACATTACTAAATTAATTAAAAAACTGAATTTCTGAAGCTATTGTGGCTTGACCTACAATTTGTAAACTGAACTCCTGACAGACTGAATGAACACAAAGGGAGAGGGGAGGAGTTCAAGCTTCCAAGGGTTATGGTATTGTAGAGTTTCCAAACTGAACTATTTAAGATTATACAGATCTGTATACCCACTAAGATTTTGGTTTTTCAGCAATTTTAATTGAATTTTATGCTATAGTAAGTGTAATTCTATTAAACTTACTTTGTCTCATATCTAAAATGTGGATTTTTACTTTTTTTTCCTCTTATTTTTTATTTTTGTGAACTATTGATGTATTTTAATACTGTATGGTAAAATGTCCAATTATGGGAGCAATATATTTGGAAGCACAAGTTCCAACATAATGTCAGAAAAGCTGATGAGTTCAGTAACGTAATGTCAATTGTGGAAGGGTGGAAAAGAACATGCCTCCCAAGATTTAAAAAATACCTATTTTGGGGTGTTTTCATTGAAAAATGACTTTTTTGGCATTTCCATAAAAAAATGGAAAAACAACAAACTTGTCCCTGCGCCTAAATTTTTGCCACTAAATGAGTTATGTTAAAGCCAAAACCTCTTTTAAACAAATGCTGCTTTCACTTTACTTTTTGTCAAGTTTTTACAGACAATTAATTTACTGTATAGGAGAATCTATGGTCAAAAGAGCAACATGCTTGGTAAATTGTAGAGTTACTGTGAAACCTATAATCTGGTTAAGAGCAGTTGTTACAAATTATAACTTTCACTTTTTTCCTGATGATATTCTGCTAAACATTTTTTTTTTTTATAAAAACTATATATAAGGGAAATTGATTTTTTTTTCTGTAAAAAATATGTTGTGAAAGAAATTAATAAGTCACTTATAAGCTCAAATTTATTCTACAATCAAGTAACTTTTTCTAGAAAATTCATATCAAGTTTTTTTGTTTCTTTTTTTTGAAAGCAGAAAGTGATTATTCATTTGTTCTATGCCTTGCCTTATGGTCTAGGTTAACCATTTACAAGTTGTTGGATTTGATTACTAACTCCACTTTGTTTTAATTTTTTGGTTGTAGTTCAGTAATATTAGGAATATGTACTGAAAGGAGATAACAAACTTTTTGTTTGTGTTTATCCAAGTCACTTATTTTTTTTTCTATGGATATAAGTGCTGTTATATCCTTTAAAAGTTAACAATTTTATATGCCTGAAAAATTTATTATGTGATCAACAAAAAGGGGTTTGAAGATCCAATCCCCTTGGAAAACAGAAAACTTACAGCCTTAATATGTTTTTTTAATATATTTTGACTCCCCTCCAAGATATTCCTTTGACCCTCTCTCCCCATCCTTCCCATAAGGGCTGCACCTGTGTTCACCTATAAGAGGGGGATAAGGTGCATCCTATTGAAAAAAGTGATCAAATTTTTTGAAACAATCTACTTTTTTTTCCCTAGGTATCCTTCTTTTTATTAAAAACTTAGTCAACCCTCTTGAAATTTTAGCATTTTTCAGGCAAATGATGTCCTTGTTGCAGAAGAATAGGTATAGCAGTGGTGTTTGCTGGTTTGCACAAGCTGGAATATAAACTAATTTGAAAACAAGTCTCTCCCAAAATATTTTACAGTATATAAACCAATGATTCAAGTTGCATGAATGTCTTTTGCAAATGTATCCTTGATTTTAAATTTTGTTGAGAGTAAATAATCTTTTGTTGCATGCAACTGCACTCTATGCATAAGTGCAAGTACGTCAGACAGCAGCTAAAATTGGTTTTAGAAAAGCTAATTGACCAAAATTGACTTGACCACATTTCAAACATTTGCTTGATTTACTGTAAAATGTACTAAATTGCCCGTTTAATTATTTGTCAAGAATTTTTGCATTAAAAATGTGAGTTAATTTAATGTAAATGTTAGAGGTGGAAATTATTCCATTCTAGAGCGTGTCAGAGGCTGATATAAATTGGGTGTTAAATATGTCATTGTCTTAAATAGAGTCTATCATCCATCCCACTTTGGACATATAAATTTCCCCATTCCCTTTCTTTGGTTCATAATGCAAGTCTAATTGTACCTTATATGGTGTTTTGCCCAAGAAGCGATTATTTAAGATAGTCTATATTAGTACCCTATTATTTATATGGTGGCAGCATCTACATTTGACTACTAAAATTGCAAATATTTTTTTTTTTTAATTAAATCAAAATGTTTTGGTTCTGTCCTTTCGTTTTATCACAACTCACTACATCCCCAGAAGAAAAGAATTGATTTAAAAATGTAAGCAAACAATGGCTTGGTATCATTTTAAAAGATAAAGTGTTGACAATTCTTGCTACTCTTTTTACTTCTTGTAAGCTACTTCTGGTATGTTTTAAAGTTTATCTAATTTTGAATATAATGCATTTGCTCATTAATATATAAAAACTGCCCCCAGAAATACCCCCTCCCCCGAATTTCAATGGATGCCTAATATAAAAGCATAAAAACTATGGACACAATAATTTACCTTTTTATATTTTTGAGTTCCTCTATCTTGGAAAACTCTGATACTGCCGTCCCCTCTAAAAATCAAACCTGCTCACACCTCTCTATGGAGCACACAAGAGGGCCCAAATACAGTAGAAGGGTGTTTTCCACCCAATGACCATAATATATAAAAGGAAAGCAAATTTCTATACACTAACAATAAGCACAATTGAATGTGACTTGCTGGCTGATAATACTGAAATTCATCCCTTTTATTCTCCATATAACTAAAGCCTGATCTAAACATAGCTTTAGTTGGATATTCTGATATTTATACAATCATAGGTATAGATAGGTCTGATTTATAGGGGGAAAGATATCACAGGATTTGTTCTATGGGGAGCGGTAACATTTTCTCCTATAATATTTAAGGCCTTACTGGAGAGGAAATCCTTAGAACAACCTTCGGGGGGGATCTTAAAAGCAAGGCTAAATTCCGCCTACATTAGCTCTTGTAATAGGTGTTTGTTTTACTGAACAGGGGATGAGTTGAATGTCTCTGAATGTTGCCTACAAAATGTACTGGTTCTGCAGTAAAACTAGTAGGATTTAGTCAAGCAGTTTTTTCTTCTTTTTTTTTATTTTTTTAGCTAAACTTTTGAAACACCCTGGTGCTCAAGGAACACCAGACTGCGTCTTGCCAATATACTATATTTTTCTACTATTTTCAACGTCCTTTGAATTCTTTGCTTATGTATAAATTCTTGCTAATGTATAAATGCTCTTTGTCTTTTTTTCTTCATTATACATTGATACCTTTTCAGATAGTCACTTTCTTCTTCCAAATAACTTAGTTTCATGCGAAAATATATAGGTTATCCCCCCCCCAAAAAAAAATCTTTAATAGCTTAGGCTATATGACTGGTCTAGACATAAGGTTACTCCTTAAACACAACCCAAAGCTTGACGTACACATTTTTATTAAAAAGCAGATGAAAATGTAGCATAGCAGCAAACATTAAAGCAGCTCTACTGAAAAAACCGACACATAGTCATTGTCCTAAAATTGTACATAGCTGTAAGACTATTCGAAGCATAAGCTCATTTCTCAAGAACAACACAAAGCTTAAAGTAATCTTTTTATTAGAAAGCAGATTAAAATATATGCATAGCAACAAATACTAACACCAAGAAAATAACCTAAATATCTAACAGCATATACTATTTGGCTATTTGAAGCATAAACTGATTTCTTAAGCACAACACAAAGCTTGAATTAAATTTTTATTAAGAAGCAAATTAAATTTTGGCGCAGCAATAAACATAAAGCATCTCTAGCACAATAACTGACACCTAAAAAGAAAGGAGAATTATTTGAAGCACATTAATATACACAAAGCAGCATTTACAGCCTATAGACTGCACATATCTAGTACACATTCGTGAAGTTGCATAGTGAAACTATATTTCTATAAAGCAGCAATTATAAGCATCACTAATGAATGTCTCATTCACTTCTGTATTAATTGTTCCTTCTCTTCGTATGTGAAGTCAATTTGTATTTTGTTAAAAGAATAAAAGGACGTAAGGGGGGAAGCTGAGGTGTGGGGTTTTTATATAATTTATCCAAAATGTTAAATTGGGCAATGAGAACAAAAGAGGTTTTCAAAATTTTAGTTGAGCAGGTTAACAGGTTAATTTTCTTAGGAAAAATAAAATGCATGCTAAAATAACAAAAAGGTCCATATTTGTCAAAACTACCTCTATAAGAACTGTCAGTCGAGGTCGTTGGCTGCCAAAAAGATGGACAGAGATGCTTGAAGCTTGAGGTGTTTAGAAGAAATAAAGATATTTAGTTACAATTGATTTTTACATTTCATTGTCAGTTATAAGTTTTTTGTTGGATTAAATGTACAGCATAACTGATTGTTCAAATATTGACTTTGTGCAACTATTGTTTGACCAAAAAAGGAAAAACTATATTTAAAGGCTTATAATCATTGAGAAAGGGGATATGTAGCAAAAAAAATATGTCTGCATAGCTCACAACACGCGAGAATTTATTTATGGGTAGGGGTAGATTCAACACAAACACAAAGAATGAGCTATGCATGTACAAATAGTGTGACGGTACAGAGAAAGCTGTAACAATTATAACGTTTTTGGGCGTATCTGCCTGGGTTTTGTGCGTTTTCATCTTGAAGATCGTTAAGGAGAACGTCTGTTTTTAACGATCTCTGGTAAAAAGACAGAATTGGCAGTTTTTTTGCATGCTTTGATTAATTGAAAATATTGTTTTGAATATAGGAAAAAGAACAGGTTATGACCAAGGATTTTTGGTTGTCTCTTACTGAATCAAAGAGGGTTAGAAAGGATTTGAAAGTACTTTTTTATGGTATCAAATGACCTTATTTGATTTTTGTTTGTGAGTTTCATTATACCACTTGAACTTGTAACGTCATTAAAAGCCATGGGTGGCCAGTTCTTTTAAAACTGCTCCAGTGTGGGGGGCAAAATATGAAGAAAAGAAGCTTTTCTGCCAAGAAAGGGTCAGGGATTTGCTGAATGTCAAAACACTGTCGCTTTTTGTATATTTTAAGTTGTGTAAGGGATGGAATCGGTCTGTCGGACCAATGTAATACATCCTGCATCATATTGCTCTATGTTATGCTTAATTGTGTTAACGAACTATGAAGGGTGTATTGGGCCTTCCTGTGTAGAAATCCTCCAGTTGCCAAATGAAATCCAAGATGAAGAAACAGCTTAGGAAGAAACAGTGATTTTAGGGGGGGGGATTAAGGTCCTATTTAGGCTTTGGAATTGACTGCACATTCCATTATTTCTAGGCGTATTATATCTAGGTGTACCTTTTTACGTTAAATTTTATGGATCCAATAAAATGCCCCTTTCCGTAACCGTATTGTCGTCCTTTGTGCGACAGCCCAATCAAATTCACACCAATAAACCTTTAAATTTTTTTTTATAAATTTGTCTTTTTTAATGAAATAAAATGAAATTCTAAATTCATAGAAGGAGTTATTGAAGTTTGTTGCACTATCAAGCCCAATAAGAAATCATTTATTGCAATGAATATTTTGGGACAACGCAGTTGAAAAATTAGGAGTATTGAATGGTTCTTGTGATGTTAAAACTACCTAAATTAATTGCATTAAGGACTTTCGAACGTACTTTGAAAAAGTAGTTACAGTTAAATTTTATAAAGTTCTTTTGCATAATTGTGTGCATTAGTAAAAGCAAGCATTCCAAGTCACGCAATACTCATGGTGTAGGAAAAATCCAGGTTTCATGCAAATGTGTAACTGTGTAATATCACTATGGTCACTTGTGATGTTGATCACTTACTTTCGAAAGACGTTCTGACACTAAGAAAATGGGCGGCCTGGCAGTTATATACCTTGGAACAAGAAATCTGGTTTGAATCGAATTTTACTTTGGGCAAAGGCCAACCTAAGTCGTTTGTTAGAGACAGGTTCGGTTCCAATCATCTTTGCCAGGAAAAAGATATTATTAATTTTTTCTCGAACTCTCAGGAGACTTGTTTTAAGGGTTTTACGTTTCTCACCATTGCTCTACAGGCAGGTGAAAAATCTAAATGCCAGATCGTTCGCCTTCAATCTGTTTCCTTTTTTTAAAAGATAGCTAGAATGCCCGGGAAACGACTAAAAAGTACAATTAAAGTTGCTTTATGTCAAGATAAATTTTCAGTTTGGAATGGTGTCCTATGTTGCAATTGGTCCTAGTCTAGGCATCACACAAATATAAACATATCTAATGCTGGGGGGGGGGGGGGCTGAGGAACAAATATGCTGGATAGGGAGGGTCTGGTAAAAAAAAATTAAGACACATACTTATGCTTTTCCGCATTCATGTGTGTTTGGTCCAAGTTATCCTTAGAAGGGGCGCCCATTAGGAGGGAAGGCCAATCGCTCCTTTAGATTTCGATTTTTTTTTTTGTATTTTCCAGCAATTAGTCGAAGTTTAGGTATCCACAAACAAATATACACATTTAAAACGCTGGGGGGGGGGGGGGGAGGAAAACCCCCCCGTTTTTTTTTCTTTTTTTTTGTTGTTCGCCCCCATAATATATTGGCAGGGGCCCCAATGGGGGGGGGGGCTATTGCTCCCTTATATTTTATAGAATATCTTCTTTTTTTGAAAATTTCATTGAAAAATCGAAATAATAACAAAATTGCCCCCCTGCTCCTTCTTGCTGTGTGCATATCGACTTATAAAATTAACACCATTAGGAAATCAGAATATTTTTTAAGCAATGGGGGTGTTACACTGAACAAATAGTATCGCTTGTCCAAATATTATATTTCAATGCATATTCAAGTCGTCTTTCATTATTAGAAAAAACCCATGTCACGCTTTCCTGTCAAAGATGTATTTATAACTCAGCCCATAGAACGAAGTACACTCGATCAATTGGTCTCGTCTGTGTTCCTGTTCCTTATTTGGGTCTCAAGATAATTAGGAGTTTCCTTTTCCCCAAAATGTGCTATATGTTCTTTACTCAAATGCAAAATATTTGGGATTTTTTGGCCTTTGACGTTAAAAGTGTGTTTGTTTTACCTCAAAGGCTAGACAAAACCTTTCTTTCAACTAACAAATCTTCTTCAACAACATAAAACTTCAAGAAGTATTTTTTCTTTTTTTTATCTACTATGAGAGTTATAATACGTTACATAAGAATTTTTGAATTACCACTGCTGAAATATTTTTGGGGGCATATTTGACGCCTCTTAGTAGGGGTCAGAAGAGGTTATGATGTGGAACCCTGCTCTCCATATGTAAAAATGATTTTTAAGCTATATGATTATAGATGATTATAGATTACTATAAAATATAT
>JAQQPU010015208.1:0-21571 GCA_029168905.1 Artemia sp. Kazakhstan ARC1039
CTAGTAAGATTTTTTTTTTCTGGAAATTACTTTTTTCTTCTTTTTTTTTAACCAACTGTGACAAGGAAAATCGAAATTTATGATGATATGTTTTAAAACCGGTAGACTCTTCTCTGGGAAACGTCAGTCAAGCAAAATGGACTGAAGCTTTTTCAGTCTTAAATATACTTGCAATTAAATTCTATTTGTAATAGTGTGATGGCTTCAATTGGAGCTGTATTCTCAATTTTGAGTTGTCTCAGAATGGCTGAGCTAGATTGGCATTGCCAAATAACATGATGAAACTTTCCATTGTTACTCTGGACATCCACTGACAGTTTAAAAACGAGCTTTTTAACCCTGAATCTCTCTAGTACTTGAACTATCCTAGAAAATGAACAAAACACATTTTAATAAAACTTTTTACCCTCTTTCAGCTTGTTATCTTCCTTCCATCACTCTGCAGAAAGATGGGTGTCCCCTATTGTATTGTTAAGGATAAGTCACGACTTGGCAGACTCGTCCGCAGGAAGACATGTTCCGCTGTTGCTCTTACACAGGTATAGAACTTGTTCTAATAGACACCCGATGCCTGTTTTAATCCCGTTTTTACACTATGTATGAACCAAAGTATAATCACCTTTGGAACAAGTACTGACAAAACTCTCCAAAAGTGACCCCGCATACCTCAGCGCCTCTAGACGCAAAATGTTGTACTACTTAATCGCTCCGAGCCAAAGTACTTTGCTCCAGCCAATAATTATGCTAGAGCGTGATTCAGGAGACGAGTGATGTACTTGTTCCGTAAGTGATTATACTTTGGTTGCCAGGTTCGCATAGGTATACACAGGGTCACTTTTTTGTGTGGAGAGGATATTTTGTCAGTACTTGTTCTGTAGGTGATTATACTTTGATATTAACCTACCATTAGTAATTCAGATTTTTTTTATCCCTGTTAGTGTTATAGAATGTCCTGGATTTTGCTATCATCTATAACTGCTAATTTAGTTATATCGATGTACCGAATTGGGTTTTTGAAATTTGGTTCTCATGGTTGGGATGAGTTTTATAATTTAATTATCCTGTCTTAGAGGATTTGATAATATATAAAACTTCTATAGATAGCAGTTTCAAACAAAATTGTTAGAGCCGTTTCTAATAAGCAGAGAGAAAGTCACAGAAAAAACAATCTATGCCATGGGTGAGTTTTGTCCGCCCCTCACTTGTACAAAGATTGAACAAATAATAGTATCCAGATTATTGTTACTTTTTGTTTCATCCCATCTCAAAATATACAGTGGTTTAGGGTTAATGGGGAAATGTTGCAGAATTCGGGTTCTCTTTTGTCCTTATAATTAGCCATTTTTATTTGATGCTGATTTTGAATGATGAGTATATATTTAGAGCCAATCCCATGATATACGATGATATGACTCCTATTTCCTGACATAATGCTAAATGAATATGTAGCAAAATAAGAAATTCTGAAGTGGATGCTTATATTTACTATTTCATAGGTTGAAGCTGGTGACCGTAACGCCTTAGCGAAACTGATCGAGACCGTGAAGACCAACTACAACGACAGGTTTGAAGAGATCAAGAAACACTGGGGAGGTGGAACCCTTGGTTCAAAATCTAATGCCAGGATTGCCAAAATTGAAAAAGCGAAGGCCAAGGAAATGGCTCAAAAACAACAGAGCTAGTCATGTTTCTTATGTTAACCTCCAGTCTTAGGCAATACATGGATGGTTTCAAACGATTTAGTTTTTGTTCTATGTTACACTAGAAACTTATTAGACAAGGAAAAAAAATTTTGTACGAAAGGTTTATAACACACCATTACCCGTGATTCCAGCTACTTGCGACTGCTTGTGACAATTTGCAGCATGCCACTATTTACGAATGGGCTACGACACTATTTACGATTACGACTACATGAAACTAACTACTTGTAACCGCGACTAATCGTGACTCCGGCTTCTTTCGACATTTTTTGACTGGACTAGTAGCGTCTGTGTCTGCTTACGACTGCGACCGCTTCTTCTGCTGCTACTACTATTGTTTAACTAAGGTTCAGGAGTGGCTAGGGTTGTTAAGCTGGAAATTTAGAATGTTGAGGGGAGTGTTGAACTAAATAAAGACACAAATATTGATCCAGGTGATCGAAAGGGCGTATCTGCAATATCTAAGAAAGTGCTGATTGTAATGAATTTGCACTTTCTGAAAATGTTGAATCAGATTAAAAGGTCTTTTATGAGCATCCAAGTTGAAATGCCACAAAGTTGTTGATAAGTCATCAACACATTAAAGCCTTTATAAGTAATTAATTAAAAAAATAGGAACTTAAAATGTCAAAGAGCGTATCTGTACCGTCAAAGGAAAGACTGGTGGTATCCAGTTTAAACTTACAGCAAATGTTGAGGCGGATTACGTACCAAATCAAAATTTATTATATGCATTTATGTTTGTTAAACGGCATATCTGCAATCTCTGAAACAGTTGTTGAAACTTTCAGAAAATGTTGAACTTAATCAAAAGACACCATGTGCAGCCCAGTTGTCAAAAGAGCACATCTACAATACTACAGGAACGGCTTGGAGCATTGATGGGTATGTTCGAGAAGCCGATTATCTTCAAATATTATTAACTAGTTAATATTACCCTTATCATAAATGACTGGCAACTACAATTTTAACTTTCCAGGGCTCTAATTTAAACAACAACAACAATTTCATACTTATAATAAGCAAAACAGGCAAACATTTTATTCCGTTGTAATAAAAAAAATCGACCATTTTTATATTATTATTTTATGTTAATTTTTATATTAATCTGATGTTCTGGAACGTTAAAACATATATTATTATTATTTTATATCAATCATATAAAACTATTATATATTGTATTATTACGTTATTATTGTTTTATATTAATTTTACTAAAAGGATTAAAAAATAATAAGGCTCCAGGTGTTGATAGGGTGTTAAATGAGTTTCTTAAATATGATGGCTCTGAGGTTAGAAATAACTTACTGAAGATTATGAATATGATTTTTGAAAAAGGGGAAGTACCTAACGATTTTAGGAAAATCTTAATTAAGCCACTTTATAAGAAAGGTGATAAAAGTGAGTGTTGTAATTATCGAGGCATTAGTCTGGTCTCTGTAGGTAGTAAATTACTTAGTAATATGATACTTTTTAGACTGAGAGGTGCCGTAGACAAAGTTTTAAGAGAAGAGCAGTGCGGTTTTAGAAAAGGTTGAGTTATTTTTCCAGAGAAATTGCTTAAGGATTATTCTTCTTACCCGGCTGACTGACCGTATTTCAAACAATAGGCTATACGAAAAATGTGGTTCAATACCGCTCTCTAGGGATATAATGAAAGAAAGGTTGAGGTGGCTAGGGCACCTTGTGCGGATGAAGGATGACAGATTGCCGAAGATTGTTCTTTTCGGCCAAACGTCTAGGGCTAAAGGGTGGGAGGACGTCATAAAGGAAGATTTAAAGGAAATGGGAGCTTCGTGGGCGGATATAAAGAGGGAGGCTTTGAATAGATTGGTGTGGAGGAGGAGCGTGTGTAGCTGTGTTGGCCTCAGGCGGCTTGGTGCTGCGGTGAGTTGTTAGTAGTAGTAGTAATCTGATGTTCTGGAACTTAAAAACGGTTAAATACTAATAATGATAATTGTCTTTATGAACTGTGATGCGAAGCGTCGTGAGCGGTAAACTTTAGAAGTTTTAACTAGTAGTATTTATATTTCCGAGACAAAATATGATTTTTTTTTCTTTAGTTGCCTTGATGTTAAAAGGGATCAATTCACTTAAATTCAAATAAATCTTTTAAATAGATCAGGAACAGTATCTAATATCTAGTAGCAACAAATATCTATTTTAAAAAAGAACTAGCTGCTATATCGAGTTCTAACTGAAATCCAACATATTTGTCGCTCTGAAACATGTTCCTCAATTATATGAGGAGGAAATAACATTGTTCAAACAAAACTTTATTTTAAAAAAGAACCAGCTGTTATACCGAGAAATAACAGCAATCCAACATATTTGTTGCTCTGAAACTTTTTAGCACAGTCGTTAGAATCATCCAAGTTGACTGAACCAACCTAGAAAAATGTGATGGCGGTTAGAAAACAATATAGTACCGTTGGCCTATTACCAATAGTTTACTTCGTTACTTACTAATTAGCCCTTTACTATTAGTAATTCGTTACTAATAACGAAGAGTAAAGAATAAACCCGGTTTATGTCTAATGATAAAAAACCTCAGGGTTTTGCTAATTTTGTTGCCACACCAGATAGGTTTCGGTAAAAAGGATACCGCAAAAACACCGCTTTTTTCATCGACCGGCACCGCTTTTTGGTATCGGTAAGTGGCAACACTGCTCAGCATCCTGCTCCAGAATATAAACGACTTCAATTGCACCAACATCTACGAGCCTATTTCTTAAAAAAAAAAAACTCAGAAAAAATCTTTAAGCTTTTTCTTAGCCGGAACCTAGTTAAGAGCGAACCGCTTGGAACTTTACCCCAAAAGTTCCAAGCGGATTGAGAAAAGCAATTCTTAGCCCATTTACGTGCTGTCTAGAAACAATACAGCCCATTACTTCTTTTTAAATGTTTTTCCTCTTAATTGTGTTTTATCAAATAAGCTGCAAGCTGA
The DNA here is from genome assembly GCA_029168905.1 of Artemia sp. Kazakhstan ARC1039. Classification (NCBI taxonomy): domain Eukaryota; kingdom Metazoa; phylum Arthropoda; class Branchiopoda; order Anostraca; family Artemiidae; genus Artemia; species Artemia sp. Kazakhstan ARC1039. The sequence goes on from JAQQPU010015208.1 coordinate 4,651, forward strand.
TTGGAGACAAGAAAATGGGTCTATTTTAAACATCACGAATCAATAAAGCCAAAAATAGATGTTACATGCCCAGTAGCAGTCAAGACAATCATATTTTTTTTTCTTTTCGCATATCCTTGTCAGGGACTGATCGAACCGTTTTTTTGCGTTTTTTTTTCTCAGAATTTTTTTTCCTCACTAATGGGACAAACAAGACCTAAATTGCTCAGGTCTACATATCTGGCAAGCTTGAGCTAAGCAGGAAAAACAAACTCATTGCCCAGGTTGCTCTTTAGTAGGATAGCGTCAAATGGACGACATCTAGAAAGAAATGATAACACATAATACGGAAATGACACCAAAATTCAGTTTTGTGTGACAAATTGCATCTTTATTTTAGTGCTATCAAGACAAATTTATGAAAACACGTTGGTATAAGCATTAGTTTTCAAATGAGCCCGTAAACGGCTCTCCAAAAAATACATCAATTTAGAAAATGGGGAACACTGGAAAGCGGGTGCAACTGATGAAATTTCAACCCCCTCTCCCTATTCAGTATGTCCATCACCCCTATCTCAGTAGTTTCACATGCAAAAAAATATACTTTTACCTAGAAATTTAAAAACATAGAAATTTTACCTAGAATACATAGAAATTGGGAACATGCATGGGAAATGCATCTTTATTTATTTATTTATTTTTCAGGGTTATTGATTCGAGCTAGTGGTAGAATATTATAAGAAATTTCTTGTAATATTTTAATTATTATATTATAATATTTTAATTATTATAAATATTAATATTATAAGATGGTTTATTTGAAGGGAAATTGAATATTCTATTTTCCTTTCTAAGAAAAGATTGGGCCGCGAGAAAGTGCTGATTTTTACCAATTTATCGTGTAAATAAAATCTTTTTGGTCCAAACGGGGCCAAAATCCCATCGAGCAAAAACCTTGAGATGACCAATCGCTATAGTTATTATTAACAACCTATTATTAACAACCAATACTATAGTTATAGTTGTTAACAACCTATACTCTTAACAACGTATTTAATACTATTAACAACCCATACTATAGTTATAGTTATTAACAACCTATTTAATTACTATTTAATGCTATTAACAACCTATACTATAGTTTTTAACAACCTATACTCGTCCGTAAGACTATATACAGTTCATATACATAGAAGGGCTTTTATATAGAAAGTTCTTTATAAGAAAAACAAATAAACTTTCAAATGGGGATAAATCCATTTATTTAGACAGTGAAAAAACAGGTACATAAGTCAAGATATTTCGGTCACATATACAGCGACCGTCTTCAGTAGAAATAATAAAATTGAAACTAACATATTTATATGCAACAAACAAAATATATAACTTTTCGGAAATATCTTGACTTTTGTACCTGTTTTTCACTGTCTAAATAAAGGGATTTATCCCCATTTGAAAGTTTATTTGTTCGTCTTAGAACGGCAGTATGGTCTAAAAAAACGACACCTAATTTAAAGGTGTTACGTCGAAAATCCGTCGTATATATGGGGAAACGAGATCAACCCAGTAAACATCTAAAAACTCAACATTTGGTTTGCAATTAGAAGACACGGAAGGCTTTACCACTTTCATTGGAAATTTGTTTTACATTTGGGCAAGATTAAAGAAGAAAATTAACATCAAGAACTTTGAATGAACTTTGTCAATGAACTCTCTGAAAATAATCCAGTGAATAATCCGGAAGTTCATTATTTTGTGAATGACCCGAAAAGTTATTTATTTTGTTGAATATAAATATGTTAGTTTCAATTTTATTATTTTAGTATTTCAACTGAAGACGGTCGCTGTATAAGTGACCGAAATATCTAGACTTTTGTACCTGTTTTTTCACTGTCTAAATAAATGGATTTATCCCCATTTGAAAGTTTATTTGTTCGTCTTAGAACGGCAGTGTGGTCTAAGAAAACGACACCTAATTTAAAGGTGTTACGTAAAAAATACGTTTTATAAGAAAGGTTTTTGCTTAATAGAAGCTAAAAAGATATCCGAGGATCTCGTCTTCAAATGCGTATTCAAAATTCCATAAAATCAGTTGTCATATTCCCGAGCCTTTTTTTGTACTATCCCATACAATCTCGGTTTTTGCGCAAAACAAAATATTACATAAGACTGAAGGAAAGTAGATTTTAGCGTCAGTGCCTTCTACAACTGATTTAGCCCTGTAGGGGCTAGTGTCTATAAAGCAGGCTTTTACTGTAAGAGCGGAAAATCTTCATGGTTAGGCCTATTAGGTAACAACTTCCGTAGAAGCATACCTGTCTTCCAATATGAATGGCTGTCAACACAACTGAGGCATAAAAAGGCCATGATTGGGAGCTCATATAACCAGCCATAGATAAGTTTGTAATCATACCCACACCAAAAACACTCAACCATTTCTTTGTGTCGGCGCCAAAGCGTAGAGCGGTTGACTTAACACCAACTACTGCATCATCATATTTATCCTGTAAAAATAAGTGGGGGTAAGCATTCATCAGTTTAGATTTCTTTCTAAAAGGGACTCCACTCGTTTTATTCTATTTAACTAAAGTCCAGAAGGGCCGTGAAGCGACGACCAGCACCGCCGGTTTGAAATATGAAGACTAGTGCCATCTACTTTCCTATTTCTTTACTAACCTAAGTCTAGTAACCTTTACTAACAATTCAGATTCATAGATTCCGTAGAATTGGAATTCTTTACTAACCTAAGTCTAGTAACCTAAGTCTAGTAGAATTGGATTTCTTTACTAACCTAAGTCTAGTAACCTTTACTAACAATTCAGATTCATAGATTCCGTAGAATAGGCGATCATTATTTTTAAGCAACTAAAGAAACTGTGCCACAAAAATGCTGATTTTTCCAATTTTATGCTATAATGCAAGCATTTTGGACCGACAAGGACAAAAATACTGTCGAAAAAAGACTCTGAGATAGCCAGCAGCTCAGAATTATCAAATGAACATATACATAGGTTTTCAATTTGAAAGCCCGTGTCTACAGATGGTGGCAGATTCGTCCCTCAACATTCAAGCATTCCATACAGCAGTGAAAAACTGTGGATGAGTTTTATAATTTAACTATTCTTTTTTTAAGGATTTGATAATATATTAAACTCTTATAGATAGCAGTTTCAAACAATATTGTTAGTGCCGTTTCTAATAAGCAGAGAAAAAGTCACAGAAAAAACGATTTATGACATTTGCTGGACAAAGCAGTAATTTTGCCTAAAAGAGGACCAAAATAATTCTGAGAGAGCCAATCAGCGTACACCTATGAAAAAGCAATTTTATAACCTCCCAGATTCAGAGGATACACCAACTTCAGAATCGGTGCAGGATACCAGCACCGTTAGTTTTATCCAGAGTGACCTATTGTGGTCGAGTTGGAACTTCGTTGGGGTTGATGATTCGTGAAGTGAGTCGACCGCAAATGAGGTTCGCCAACCTGGTTTGTGGTCTTCGTCTGTGGCACTTCCAACCATTTACAGTTGGATCAAATTAGAAGATGAATCGGGTGGGAGATTTTGCGAGGAGGGGCAGACAAAGTAGATAGCCATACCAATAGACTGAGCGAGACACCAGCTGTTCGAGTAGGGGGGGGGGGGTAATTCAAAACACCAGACAGTTTCCAAGTTTCGTACCCTGTCAAACCATCTGACGCGTTCAATCTTTCGGAGGTGCTCCATCTGGATGGCATCCACCTTTGTCACCAGTGTCTGGGTCATGGCCCATGTCTCCGACGAGTATGGGATAACATCAGCTATCATAGCAGAGTAGATTCGCGCTTAAGTGATGCGACTGATGTGGAGCTTATGAAATATTGTTCTAGGGAGACAGCATTCGCCTTCATCATCCTTGCTGTCATCTCTGCATCTAGATTTCTATTTGAGCAGACAGTTGAACCATGGCAGACGAACTGCTTTACTAACTGGACACTAATCATAAACGTCAATCGGTGTTACGGTATCCTATCTGAACACCGTTCCTGATTTTGAAATTAATTTTTTAAAATGATGCAAAAAGCAAAGTTGAGACTTAAAAGGAACAAAAATTACTGGTTTGTGGTTTCTGCAATATAATTTTGAAAAATTATTTCAAACAAACTGCCTGGTAACATTTCCCTTTAATTCTAGAACTCTGAAAAACTAGGACGAATTCTATAACTCACGAATTCTATAGTTATAGGACCTTTCATCTATCCTGATCAATGGCTTTTTCATGTCTTCGGGGGAAGGACAGCAAAGAGGTGCACGTGAAGGGGTGGTTGTCCTCCAATCACTTTTGACTCTTAGCAAGGGTACTAGAACTTTAAATTTTAAATCGAAATGAGCCTTCTCCGAAGTTTCTACGACGACTCCTTCCGTACGAAGTAGCTTGGTGAAAAAAAAGAATAATAACATATAGAGCCAACTTCGCTCTTAGTTGATTCATGATCCATAAGGACAAAACTTAATACTGCATAATGGCTATACAGATTCAACTCAGTGATAACCACTAATATCAATCACACTAGGTATTGCAAATATCCTCCCAATTTTTTTTTTTTTTTTCTGTATCACAACTACTTAAGCCTTCTTCCACATGCCCTAGAGGAATTAAAATATGAACTAAGGAGGTGTGAAGTGGAGGCCATGGATAAAATTGCCGAGGATCTGGAAGATGCAGTTAGACGGCATAATAGTAAAATATTGTACTGGCATGTAAACAAATCGAGAGGGAGTAGTCAATGCGGACTTGGCCCAGTTAAAGATAGGAATGGGGCCGCAATTAGTGATAAGGAAAAAACTAAAGAGAGATGGGCCGCACATTTTGAGAATGTGCTTAACCGAGATAGAGTTAAAGGAAGAGATATAGAGGAAAATGAAAAAGTTTGTGATACCTTGGATGTGAAGGAAGATTTGTTTTGTGAGGAGGAATTAGCAATAGTACTAAAAGAATTAAAAAATAATAAGGCTCCAGGTGCTGATAGGGTGGTAAATGAGTTTCTTAAATATGGTGGCTCTGAGGTTAGAAATAAGTTACTGAAGATTATGAATATGATTTTTGAAAAAGGGGAAGTACCTAACAATTTTAGGAAAACCTTAATTAAGCCACTTTATAAGAAAGGTGATAAAAGTGAGTGTGGTAATTATCGAGGCATTAGTCTGGTCTCTGTAGGTATTAAATTATTTAGTAATACTATACTTTTTAGACTGAGAGATGCCGTAGACAAAGTTAAGAGAAGAACAGTGCGGTTTTAGAAAAGGTAGAGGATGTGTCGATCAAATTTTCACTCTTAGGCTTATAATTGAGAAGTGCCTGAGTTTTCAAACACCTTTGGTCCTCAGTTTTATAGATTATGAGCAAGCGTTCGATCCTGTTGATAGAAAAGCTTTAGTAAAGGTTTTATCATTGTATGGTATACCAGACAAATACATTAAAGTGATTAGTCCTATGTACGAGAATAACACTGCTGCGGTTAAGGTAGGAAATGAGGTTAGCAGCTGGTTCTTTATTAAATCAGGAGTTAAGCAGGGTTGTGTTCTATTCCCCTTTATATGGATTATTTTGATGGACTTTGTCTTAAGGAGCACAGGAAAGGCAATGGGAGACCATGGAATCAAATGGGGAGGAAAAAGTCTCCTGGAGTTGGATTATGCTGATGATTTAAGCATCCTAGATGAAAGTGTGAGCAAAATGAATGAAGTTTTAGAGGTTTTGCGAGTTCAGGGTGCTAGAATAGGTTTGAAAATTAATGTTGAAAAGACTAAGTCACTAAGGCTAGGAATAAGTGAAGATGAAAAGGTGACGTTGGGTAATGAAAAGATTGATCAGGTGGGCAGTTTCACTTACCTTGGTAGTATTATTAGTAAAGATGGTGGGAGCAGTGAAGATGTTAAAAGTAGAATAGCCAAGGCTCAGGGTGTTTTTTTTCACAGTTAAAAAAAGTTTGGAAGAATAGGAAGATAAGTCTGCAAACCAAGATTAGAATATTAGAAGCTATAGTGATGACAGTGGTCAAATATGGCTCTGAAGCATGGACGCTCCGAAACGCGGATGAAGATTTGCTCGATGTTTTCCAGAGAAATTGCTTAAGGATTGTTCTGGGTACCCGGTTGACTGACCGTATTTCAAACAACAGGCTAGACAAAAAATGTGTTTCAATACCGCTCTCAAGGGCTATAATAAAAGAAAGGTTGAGGTGGCTAGGGCACGTTGTGCGGATGAAGGATGATAGATTGCCGAAGATTGTTCTTTTCGGCCAACCATCTAGGGCTAAACGGAAAGCAGGTCGTCCTCGTCTGGGGTGGGAGGACGTCATAAAGAAAGATTAAAAGGAAATGTGAATTTTGTGGGCGGGTGTGAAAAGGGAGGCTTTGAATAGATTGGGGTGGAGGAGGAGCGTGCGTAGCTGTGTTGGCCTCAGGCGGCTTGGTGCTGAGGTGAGTCGTTAGTAGTAGTAGTAGTCCCACCCTATCCCTCAAAACTCTCTAAGAAAAATTGGCTTGATCTATTTACTTGTACCAAATGCTTCATTTTTCTGCTGAAGACTATGCTTTAATAATTCACTTGAAATACCTCACAGCAACAGAATGTCTTTTCTTTACAAATCTGGTTTTCTATTATAAATTTACCTAGTAACCTAGGTTTGGCACTTTTAAGATCTATCTTAAATATTTTTAAAACCTATTCCACTCTTAAGATCTATCTTATACAGCTAGTCAAGAGACATTATTCCTTTGGTGACTTTGTTCTCGAAGCCACTGCCTCCCTTATTGCCAATGCTTCTACCTTACAAGATTTTTCCTGTAATGAAGGATCCTTTGGGTTTTGGAAAGATTCCTTTCAGGATTTTCGAGATTCCGAATTTTCCCCAGATTTTATTGGATTTATTACTGATTACAGCAATTTTCATTCATCCTAAATTATCAGATGAGAAATTGCAGCAAACTTCCAATACACTAATACTTATCCTAGAGTTGCATTGAGTTTGAGGTGGGCTAGGGAGCATTAAGCTTGAGTCAAGCTTGCAAAACAGAAGATACAGATTTTAGCGTCAAACTTGCAAACCAAAGAATACATATTCTTTCATCTTGGTATTAGTGATATAAATGTAAAAACAACGTTACGAAGTGCCGCTAGCCGGAATTGGCAAAGACTTCCTAAGAGTAATGTTATGGATTTATTATCAGTTTTGCAGCAACCCTGGTGGTCACCATCGCCTCAACTAGAAGAAATAGTTTTCTCAGAGTTTGCTGAAGTCACAGCTCCAAAATCAGACAGGAGAGGGCAAATGAAACAGACCTGCACATATTTCTACAAATCAAGATGTTATGGTAGATACCAATGATGTTTACAGCAACTTTAGGAAGAGATTCAAACAGAGAACAATGTAAGGAGCTTTAATACTACTAACAACTCATTACAGCACCAAGCCACCCGATGCCGACATAGCTATGTACGCTCCTCCTCCATTGGGATTCAAAGGCTTGCTCTTTACACCCTTCCGAGAAGTTCAAATTCCCTTAAATCTGTCCGTGCAACCTCCTCCCACCCCATTCGGGGACGACTTGCTTGTCGTTTGGCTCTAGATGGTTGGCCGACAAGGAAGATCTTTGGCAATCTGTCGTTCGTGTAATATTGTATCTAACCAAGAGTTCAGCAAGGCTTACTCTAATAACTCCTATTTGGTTAATAAGACTTTCTTGCTGTAGCAAAGTAACAAATAAGCTTAGTAATAACCGTACATACGAAAGTTGATTGAACAAGAGACTGTGGCCACTTTTTTCCTGAGTAATACATATTGTTTTCTCAAATTTTTGACTATAAATAACGGCTTCTTTTATACTTCAACCTCAAAAAGCTTCATACAGAATACTTTATAAAGACAAATTATTTCTTTAAGGAAATGACAGAAAGGGAATGCGGAAAAGCCCTTGGAAAACAGGATATTTTGGAAAACGTTACTGGCCAGCAAAAGGGGAAAAAGCTTCAAATCTGGCCAAAGTTCCTATCTTGTACCAGTGAACGATTACGACCGAAAAACCTGACAAATTTTTTTCAGGACTATGACACTTTTAAGTCATCTAGTGGCTTATGGAAAATTCTACTGAATCCGAAACGCAATCTACGGATATACTACAGAAAACTTTCCACACTTAACGGAATGTAATATGAAACTAGTGAAAACGCCGAGAGGCACCTGTTTTCCAGATGAATATCCGTTTTATTCCTAAATTTTTATTGGACTATTTTATGAGAACATGTCAACCAATCACATAAAGACCATTTTGTGCAGATAGACATGAAATGCGTTTCTTAAGTCACATCACATGTTTCACTTGCAGCTTTCCAGTTTTGATGATTTTACTATAGCCTATTTTTGAAATTTACTGAGTGTGGGGGAATTCCCTGTCCCTATGTACAAGTAGGCTATGAAACAGTTTCACAACAGAAGTGATCCTGAGACACTCATTTTGAAGCTAACTAAAAAAGGGACAATCACCATTGTATACTGCAAAATAAATAAAATAATTACAAAGACTAGCAGCTTATTACCGTTACTGCTAGTGCTGAAGCCCTTCCGTAAAAGCAGGCACCCCCAAGGTCCCCTAAAACTCTGCCTTTATGCAAAAAAAATACTCTACAGTACATAGGATATTTTTACATTAAGATATTAATAAAGTGAAATTCAAACAATAATACAAAAAGTGATCAATGAGAGAAAATACATACTTGATGGGCATAGATCGTATCATATATTATCGTCCAACAGACACCTGCAGCATAGAGAGGCAATACGGAATACCAATCTGTTGTCCCGTGTAGAGCTGACCAGCCCATTAGTGCACCCCAATTAAATGTTAGACCTAGAACAAGTTGAGGCCAGTATGTGATCCGTTTCATGGCAGGATATAGTGCTACAAAACCTAAAATATGGGAAATTATTGACATATTTTGTCACGTGGATGAGTGGCCAATTTGAAACTTCAAAATTTTTTTTTTTTTGAGGGGGGGGGGGGCAAAAAGTGATTTAAATTATATGGGCGGGAAGGGGGGTGAATTATTTTTTATGGTTCTAAAAAAAATGTATATACCAATGAGTACCAGCAACTTACAAAAATGGGAACTGGCGCTAGTAAAAAAAAAAAAAAAAAAAAAAAAAAAAAAAAAAAAAAAAAAAAAAAACATCTAGAGTTTGGCATTTCTTGATATTTTTTCAGTATAATAATAAGGCAATATTAGTGTAGTAATTTTTTTTGTATTACTACAAAGTGAGTGTCTTATCTCAATTTTTAAGAAAAACACAATTGCGAAGCGTGAAAAAATGCCAAGAGACGCCAAATGTTAGATGGCGTTGATGATTCTTTTCTCAATCCTAGCGATAGTTCTCGCTTTGATAAGTTACTCATCCTCTTTGATATGGACTACTGCTATTTTTATTGTTTTTATGCCTGTCAAGCGTCTGCCATTAGTATTCGCTGCTAGTTAAGTTATAACACAAAGGTGATTAGATCAGAGGAAGTAATCTATAAGGTTGAACGGAGCTTACAGGGACATAATATTCAATTTAAGAAAGGTCAAAAAATTAGGATAAGTTATCGATGCAAAAAGATAACCATAAAAAATAGGGATGTACACCAAATGTTTCAGACACAACTTTTTAGCTTATTCAACTTTTTGTGACATTAAATAAGAAAAAATATTAATTTAAATTTTATCATTTCCGTGGGTTTACGAATCGAGTTTTAAATCTAAATTCAGTATAATATTGAAAAAGACTTCTAAGACATTCAGCCTTTATCAGACCAATAGTTTTGTATAACATTGTGTCAAACATTGTCTCAATTTCGATTAACTCGAAAGAAATACTATTAGTATTTTTTTATTTTATTTTATTTTATTTTTTTATTACTATTAGTTCGTATAAACTATGCATTGATCTCAGAAAATTTAGTATTTTTTTTTAGTATTTTTTTTACTATTAGTATTTTTTTATTTTATTTTATTTTTTATTTTTTTTTATATTTTTTTTTATATTTTTTATTTTATATTTTATATTTTTTTATATTTTTTTTATTTTATATTTTTTTTATTTTATTTTATTTTTTTATTACTATTAGTTCGTATAAACTATGCATTGATTTTTTGAACTTACACTACCAAAAAAATAATCTGCACTATCAGCTTTTTCATTTTTAAAATATCAAGGTAAGACTTTTGCTGAGTCTGCAACATATTCAATTTCCGACTTTGCAATCAAAGTCCAAATGGAAGTCTAATGAAAAACGAAGGGTTTCTTCTGCTCAACTGTAAGTTTTAGGCACTCAGTTCTACATTTCAGGATCCAAAGAACGTTTTCACTGAACAAACAACCTTTCAGCTGGAGCAAATTTTTGGCAAATTTTTGGATCAAAACAATCCGTATTCCTACGTTGTTTAATCGATCTAGTTAATTTGGCTAGTAGTTGATTTGGATAGTGGAGCTAGTTTTTTTATTAGATGGCTGCATTTGGCTAGTAAAGCAAGTTATGTTGATCACAGAGCTTAATCTGGCCAGTAGAGCTAGTTATTTTGTTTAGAGAACTGGATTTGGCTAATAGAGCTAGCTCTTTTTTTTAGAGATCTTAATATGGCTAGTAGAGCTAGTTCTTTCGTTTACACAGCTGAATTAGGCTAGTGGAGCTAGTTCTTTTGTTTAGAGAGCTTAATCTGGCTCATAGGGCTAGTTCTTTTGATTAGAGAGCTGAATTTGGCTTGGAGAGCTATATCTTTTGGTTAGGGAGCTTAACATGGGTAATAAAGCTGTTTTTTTTATTCGAAAGCTAAATATGGCTAGTGGAGCTAGTTCTTTTGTTTAAAGAGGTTAATATGGCTGGTAAAGCTATTTGGCTAGTAGAGCTAGTTCTTTTGATTATAGATCTTAACTTGGCTAGTAGAGCTAGTTCTAGTTCTTTTAGTTAGGGCGCTGAATTTGGCTAGTGGAGCTCTTTCTTTTGTTTGGAGAGCTTAGAGCGAGTTCTTTTGATAAGACAGCTGAATTTGGCTAGTAGAGCTAGTTCTTTTTATTAGAGAGCTATATTTAGCTAGTGGAATGAGTTACTTTGTTCAGAGAGCTTACTCTGGGTAGTAGAGCTAGTTCTTTTGAATAGAGACCTTAATTTAACTAGTAGAGCTAGTTATTTTGATTAGAAAACTTAATTCGTCTGTTGGAATTAGTTGTTTTCATTAGAGAGCTTAATTTGGCTAGTAGAGCCAGATACTTTAGATGGTAAAAGACAATTTGCATTCATGCTTTCTTTTTAAATCGAGAATTCCCCTCCAGGAAGTGAAGAAAGTATAGCGTTCCCTTGAAGGTGCAGCAGTCGTCTTTAGGATTTAACAATCGTCATTGCTTGAATTTTTGCGCTCAAAAAGCATTGTCAGATACAATTCATTAGTGTCGTCTATTTATATTCACTGTCTAGCATGGCAACACTGAGGAGAACGTGTTGCTGCCCTATGGCTTCATAAGTTTGTAGCAACCAAAAGAAAAATCTGAGAAAATTACAATTTCAGGTATGAACAGACCTAATACGGATTCAAGGCAGTGGTGGTTCTGCCCTCTCTTGTGCCCGGACAAAATCTTGATTAGCGCCCCTTGCCTTCCAAAGATTTTTGGGCCAAATGTTAACAAAATTTTCAGTTACAAACAAACTTTTCATTCATTAACAAAATTTTTCATTTATTTAAATCTGACTTTTCTTGCTTTAAATGGGAAAAGATATGGGAAAAATGAAAATTTTGGATTCAATTTCTTTATACTTACTGGCAACCTTCGCCGTCTAATATAATTTATTCGAAATTTTGCACCCCTAAAATACCTGCACCCAGGAAAGCCCCTCTGTCTCCCCCTAAAACCGCCTCTGGTCCAGGGGGGAGATAAATGTCTTTATTTTGATATCCTTAGCACTGTAAAGATTAAACCAATGTAATTACTCAACTTCTTCATCATTCTTCTTAAAAACACCCCTTATTTGAATTGAACAGAGCTGATCTTTTTCCATTTTTTTTTTTTTTGAAATGCTACAGTACACAGCTACATACCTAGCGACGAAGCTCCAATGAGAATAGAATTCCAATTAAACTGAAGGAGAATGCTCAGCCCTATTCCAAGTTGGCCAGCTAAGAACACGAGAGCATGGAATCGAGACATCTCACCACTAGCTATTGGTCGATCTTTTGTTCGAACAACCTAAAAATGAATAGTAATATACGTCTTATACTTGTAAAGAAGAGCTACTTCTTCGGGCGTCTCGTATGTCTTATACTTCTTCGTATAAGACTTTTATACTTCTATCTTACTTCTTATAGATGTAAGGTACGTCTTCAAATAATCAGTAAGGTACGTCTTATACTTATGAACAAGAAATACTTCTTCAGATGTCTTATGCGTCTTATACTTCTATCTTACGTCTTATAGACGTAAGGTACGTCTTCAAATAATCCGTATGATACGTCTTATACTTTTAAAAAAGAGCTACTTCTTCAGACGTCTTGTATGTCTTATACTTCTTCGTATAAGACTTTTACACTTCTATCTTACATCTTATAAACGTAAGATTCGTCTTCAAATAATCAGTAAGATACGTCTTATACTTCTGAACAAGAAATACGTCTTCAGATGTCTTATCTGTCTTATAGACGTAAGGTACGTCTTCAAATAATCATTAAGATACGTCTTATACTTCTGAAGAAGAAATACTTCTTCAGACGTCTTATACTTCTTCGTATGAGATGTCTTATACGTCTTATACTTCAAGACGTAAGATACATATTCAAATAATCAGCGTACGTTACGTCTTATACTTCTTCAAAAATAACCCTTTACATCCTTAAAAGTATGTAATGACCCTTAAAATATGCAAAAAGTATGGAGACATTAATAACCGATATATTTGAAAGAACGAGCCCAGTTTTTACCAACTCGCTTCTCATTTTACTGGCTAGAAAATTATTCATAACAGTTGGTATCAAAAAAGAAATCCAGAACATTGCACAAAGGATCCATCATGCACGCAAACAAGGTCGATTTCAGGTCACCTTGTCGCCCCAAGTGTCAATTTTTGAATTATTTTCCAGCAATATCTTATATTTCCAATAAACGTGCCTCTTTTTGCTATTTTTCTCAAATTTTTTACCCGCCCCCCTTCCACACAAAAAAAATGCAACGATATGTACATGGCTTTCAGTTACGAAAATGATTGCGTTACCAGCCAAAATAGAAATTTTAGTGGATTTTATCCACTAAAAAATTCTAGTGGATTCTAGTGGAAAAAATTCTAGTATCTCAGTATTTTAAACTTTTTTCATTAACTTTGTTGCATTTAATGCTTGCTCGTTCGATTTATTTAATTTAAAAACTGATTTGATATTTTACCGGAACAATGTTCTTCTATATACCATGTAGAAGAAATGAATAAGGTTGGGGAAGGGCTTTGGCCCCTCCTTTCTCCCATTCATACTGTATATGTTTACATAACAGCTAAATAGATGCGGCATTCATGAATTTAATTTTCAGAATTTGCAATATTGCACTAATTAATTTCCATAGTTCAAAAAAAAAAAAAAAAAAAAAAAAAAAAAAAATCAAATTCAATTTACTCCCAAAAACAAGTAACAACTACCAAAACAAATCAAGATTTTGACGAAATTACACCATTGTAGCAAACAAGAAAATATAAGATTTTGAAACTATGTCCTCTCTGGAAGCCAACACGGGCGTTCCACTAATCCCAGAATTGTACATTAAATCGGTGTTTTTCAAATTTCAATACGATACCTACATGAACCATTTGAGTAACTTCATAGGGTTATAATAATTTCACGCAAAAAAGACGTTACCTCGAATTTTTTTCTATAAATTTTGACTTAACAACGTTTAAGATGCCTTGAATAAGAAAATAGGGTTATAATAATTTCACGCAAAAAAGACGTTACCTCGAATTTGTTTTTATAAATTTTGACTTAACAACGTTTAAGATGCCTTGAATAAGAAAATGGTTGTAGGTCATAAGTAAATTTGTATTCACACCATTTCCATTGCTCTTTTTTCAACATCAGACCCCCATAAAAAAAAAGATAATAATAATAATTTAAGCAATAATCCAAAAGCAAATAAGAACAATTTCTAATTTTAATTTATAAAAGGCACACAGACAGAATTACACATAAATCAAATAGTTTTTAGGCTATATATACCGAAACTTCCCTTCACAAAAACTTGTGATTACTCTCCACATCCGACCATTTTTCGATTTGAACCAACAAGCCAGGTTTCGTAGAACCATCAAGTATTAGTTTGACGCTTATATTTCCAAGATTTTGGTAATCAGAATAGTTTGTATTCCCAGTTCTCCCTCATATCACTCTTACATACGAGCCGACTTCAGTTTTACCATTCTTTGATTCCATTCAGCAGAAGATTAATAGCCAGTGAGCTTTGTTTAGCAGCTGTATCTACAGCTGTTACTTTGCTACAATTTTCCAGGTGGGGGTCTGCTCCCTTTTCTAAAAGATATTTAACAACAACCATTGCATTTGAATTCACAGCGCAATGTAGAGATGTATTATTGTCAGAACCTTTTTCTGGTGTGGTTATTTATTCTTTGTCCAGAAGCTCCTCCCAGTTGTCTGGTATTTTTTCCTTTGTTGCTGGCTCTGGAGTAAAGTCATTGACTTTTACTTCTTCCGTCGCCAGTTCTGGTTTTGTCTCAGCAAAAGGGGTTGACTCTTTTTCTTTTTTAGGCCTGATTCTTGTTCCAGGTCGAGTTGTCTTTTCAGTCATTCTTTTCTGTTCAGGAAGAAGAAAAGATGGTGAATCGGCCCATGCTTCTAAAGTTGCCGCCATTCTTTGCTTTTTGTGTTTTTGCTTTGCTGTAAGAATTAATCTTTTGGGTTTACGCTCTTTACAGGGGTTTTCTTCTGCTTCGTTCTGAGCTGCATTGTCTTGATGCTGTTCTTTTTCTCGTGTGGTTATTTCCTCATCGTCCACAAGCTCCTCCCAGCTGTCTGGTATTTTTTCCTTTGTTGCTGGCTCTGGAGTAAAGTCATTGACTTTTACTTCTTCCGTCGCCTCTTCTGGTTTTGTAACGGCAAAAGGGGTTGACTCTTTTTCTTTTTTAGGCCTAATAACAGCACCATTTGACATTAGAAACTGACAAATATCCAATGCGCCTCGTCTGGCAGCATAATGTAAGTGCATGAAAATTTTAGAATCTAAAAAATATACAGTTGCCCCATTTGAAACTAGTAGCTGACAAATATCTAGTCTATTTCCTTCAGCGGCATAATGTAAAGCTGTTTTCTGGAAATTATCCTTCAAATTAGGGTGTACTCCATTTTTTAGATGAGATTCCACCGCATCTATTTGATTCGTAAATACAGCCATGCGTAAATTGGAGAACATGTTTTTATTCGCATCAGTTTGATCTTGGCCTACTTTGTTTTGACCCAGGGGCTCAACTTTATTTTGGCTTAAACCTGAACCTTCTTCTTTATCTTTATCATTTTGCATCTTTTCCATTTCTTTTTCCAAGGTGTCTATGGTTGAACTCAATTTGACAATTTGAAAATAAAAGCTGGATAAAATTCCGTCAATATTACGTGTTCCAATTTGGCTTTGGTATCTTTTCAATTTTTCCGCAAGTGAGTTTGTCTATCGTATAAAATCCATTAATTGCTTCCGCAATCTGAATCTTTTCCTCACTTCTGGGGAATGGATAGCAAAATATGGATAGCATTTTGGCAACTGCGGCAATCTCTTTGTCTAGTTTTTCCAACGGATCAATCTGTTTACTTCTAGCCATCTTTTCAATTGCGGCCTTTTTGTCTATCTGACCTGAATTTACATTTTCCATTGTCAGCTTTTTTAGCCATAGGTCCCAGTTTAAAAGTTCCAGTAGATTTACAGATATTCACCTTCTTCACTACTGCTCTCTTCTCTCCTACAGGACACCATACATCTTTTTCCTTCTCAAAATTCAACATTTTGCTAAGAATGTTACACATGATAGATTCTTTGCTTTGCAGTAACTTGATATTGATAAACTAATAAGAAAATCACTGGAAACGGTCATTTATGACGTCAATCAACATCATTTTCGATTTTACCTGTCAAATTAGAAAATTCATTTGCGATGACGCCAGGCAAAACAAATTGCCTTTTTTACTGGGTAGCATAGGCAGCACAATAGCGCTGCCTAAGTAAAGAACGATGTTGGCACAATGTATTATTTATTTATTTTTTTGGGGGTTTTAGACCAGGGCACTTCGTATCGAAGGAGTTGTCGTAGAAACTTCGAAAAGGGCTCATTCAATTGGAAGTTGCTTGTGCCCTTTTTAATAGTCGAAAGTGATTGGAAGGCAACTAACACCCCTTCCACGCCCACCATTTCCCCAAACATATCCAATCAAAATTTTGAGATAGCCATTTTGTTCAGCGTAATTGATTTCCAGTTAGAAATTATGTTTTTGAGGAGGACATTCCCTTACAACCCCCAGGATAACGGTTGTAAGTTATGCCCTGGGGGCATATAAGATTTTTATAGAAAGCGTTATCGTAGAAACTTTAAAAAAGGCTCATTCGATTAGATATTCAAAGGGTTAGTGGTCTTTTTCATAGTCGAAAGTGTTTAGAGGGCAACTAATCCCCCTCTCACGCTCATCTTTTCCCCAAACACATCCAATCAAAATTTTAAGATAGCCATTTTGTTCATTGTAGTTGAAAGTTCTGAGTATTAGGTCTTTGAGGATGAAAAAAAAACTAAAGCCCTCAGGGCAAGGGTTATAAGTTATGCCCTGGAGGCATACAAGGTTTTCATAGAAAGCGTTGTCGTAGAAACTTCAAAAAGGGCTCATTCAATTGGAAATTGAAATGGCTAGC
>JAQQPU010015209.1:0-21570 GCA_029168905.1 Artemia sp. Kazakhstan ARC1039
TTTAAAGGGTAAAGATCATTCAAAACCATATAATCAAAGAATTCCAAATTATCACCTGAAAGATCTAAAATATTAAAGTTAAAATCCCCCATACAAAAATAAATCCATTCTAGTAGCAGAAACAAGCCTCACAGACTCATCAAAACCTGCAATAAACTCCTCCAAACAAGCACTGGTTGGTAAGTAAGAAGTTTAATTAGATCATCTACATTCAGGTTACCCTATATGTTAGCACAAAGAGTATTAAAAACAGACGAAGTGGAAAATGAATAAAAACAACAACCTCTTATGTTATAAATCGTCTTCTATGGTTTTGATCTTTTGGTGAAGAACAAAAATTGTTTCTAGTCTATTAACCTTGCATCAGACATTGTCAAATATTGCCACATCTTGGCCCTTCTAAAAGTACTGAAGTATCATTCAATATAGAATGAGGTAAGTAGTAGATAGCTGCTGCTAATATCACTTACTTTATGCCTGGGAGGAGTTTAACTTGGGCAAACAAGTCTTTGAATTCGACTTTTGACTGGTTCAAACCTTTGTAGTCTAAAAGGTTGGAAATCCTCAAGCACTTTTTTAGTATTGAATTATATAGTGAATCCTATGGTTGAAGGGTTTGTTCTGTAAATGCAAAAAACTTTCTCTCCTGCTCTTTAATCATGATTTAGTCTTTAAACCTTACCAAAAGAGATTATATCACTAGCCAAAATATTATTACTACTATACTAACAAGTGACTGGAGAACCAAGCCAGCTGAGGCCAACAAAGCTGCGCATGCTCTACCGCCTTGACTCCATGCCCCCCAAATCATGCTCTTGCATAGCTTGAACCATGGGTTCTAGTGTCAACCTCTTAGCTTAAGGACTTATTTCCCTGTTTCTTCAAAATCTTTTCAACTGCTCAAAACTCCCATCATCTTTGCTATTCTACTTTTCGTATCTTTACTGCATCCTATCCTACACCTTACACCATCCTTAATGTAGCATATATGAACATGAAAATATAAAATCCCTTAAGTAAGAGGTATTAGCTTGAAGCAAAGAAAATTTTTATAATCTGTTCTAAGGACATGCTTCTAGAAGCTATAATGTTATACATAAAGTAGTTCCTGGTAGTTCCGTTCTTAAAGCCATGATACTGGGACAGTTGGTTCTTTATAGCCTGTGTGCATACTGGACATAGGCCTAATACATTTTTGAATTGAAGGGTGGACTTGCTTAGCCTCTGAAGCCACTTGTTACAACTATGAGTGGACTAACTGACCCCTTAATCTCTTGATGAAATGATATGTGTATTTCTATTTCTGATGCTTAAACTGTGTTCTAAATATTTCAGCTTAATTAAACTTGACACCATGAACTGCTTTCAAAGATTTTTTTCATCACATTCAAAAAGCTGGACAACACTGCTCTTTAATAAGGATGTACTACTCAGAAGAGACTATTATTCCTTTGGAAGAATAACAGATGAAAAAACTACAAGATGCACACCCTTATTTTTCAGGTATAGAGGATATTGTTCTGAAGAAAGACCAGGAAACCTTTCAAAGAAACAACTAAAATGTATGTCTAATGATTTTAACATTTTTAATTTGTATGTATGTTTGAATTTTATACTGTTAAGTTCAAAAAGGGAAGCTTTTTCGTTTTAAAATTTAAAGTTCTGTCAATTAAATAGAATTTGAAAGAAATGAATTTCTAGAAATCACTTCAGAAGTTTTTTAGACTACTCACAGTTCAAAAAGCCCTATCAAATTGAAGTAATGTGAAATAAATTAATGGGTTTCGATAAACCTGAAACTGAAGTTGATCTCTTCACTTATAATCTATTGACTTACTTCCTTGTCCAACCTTCTAATGAAATTGTTGCCTATCTAAGAGAAATACAATGTGATATTATACAAAAGCGCAAAATTTGGTTAATGTTAGTTTGTGTCATTTGTATGTGAATTATGTTAGGAAGTTAATCCACAAATTTTCAATTAATAGCAATTCTTTGCTTTTAAATAGTAGAAGAATTAGAAGAAAAATTATTTGTTAGTTGCTAAAATTACAAGCTATATTGCGATTACGTAAAAAAAACAAGTATTTTCAACTTAAAGTAACGAACAAAATTAAAACTTAAGAGGAACAGAAATTATTACGCATATGAGGGGGTTGCCCCCTCTTCAACACCTCGCTCTTCACGCTAAAGTTTTTAGTACTTTTAAAAAGCTTCTTATTGTACTAATTAAACGAATCTTTAGTTTCAGGAGACAGTTCTTAAAGAATTGGGACACAATTCAAACTTTAGCGTAAAGAGCAAGGTGTTGAGGAGGTAGCAACCCCCCTCATATACATAATAATTTCTGGGCACTTGTATGGAAATACCCCCTACCTAATGTTCTTCTAATGTGTTTCTCTGACGCTCAATCGTAATGAAATATACCAAAGTAAGACAAAAATAGAATACTTTAGAAACAAATTTGGGCTATATATTTGCACATTAGGGGAGTGGGGTTAAAGTAGAGCAGGTCTGCTTGCCTAATGTATTAGGTACATTTATTCTGCATATTATGTAGTAAGAATTGTTTTCTAACTTCTCACTGTCAAAATGCTTTACCCCCCCCCTCCCCTAATGTGCAAATATATTGACCAAATTAAATTTTTTCCATGTATTCTGTCACTTCTTTGTCTTGTCTCACGCTAAGCTGAAAGAAACTAACGAAAAACAAAACCGGTTCTATAATGCGTCAATGAACGAACAACTTGAGAGCAGTAGGGGGTTTATCATACAAGTACCAATTTCTGTTTGTTTTAAGTTTTAATGTTGCTCATTATTTTGAGTTGAAAAAAAACTTGTTTTTTACTTAATTTCTGATTGATTTTGAAAATAATGCCAGAAAATCTGGCTTCACTCCCCCGGAAAAATTCCCCTCCAACGGAAATATCCTTCACACAATTCAATACCAGTGAAAATTTACCCCTGACAATTATCCTTAACATCTCGGCAAAGAGAAAGCAAGACATAAAAAGAATTTCCTGTAGAAATTCTGGCAAATTCCCCCAGTGTAAAATTTTCTTGAAAAGTTCAGCCACTGGAAACTTCCCTCCCCGTGGAAAATTCTCCCTAGGAGAATCCCCCCAATAGAAAATTCTCCCTGTTGTGAATCCCCCCCCCCCCAGCAGAAAACTCTCCCCCGCCACCCCAAAAATGTATGCATACTTCCCAAGAACAAATATTATACGTAAAGAATGGGCAAGTTTTATAGCTTAGACTTTTCCCCAGGGGCTGTGGGGGGGACATGTTATCTCTGAAGGCATAGTTACTAGGCCTTTCAACTATGCTGAACAAAATGGCTATCTAAAAATTTTGATCGGACGATTTTGGGAAGAAAGTGCGTGAGAGGGGGCCTAGGGCACGCTCCAAAGGCGGGCGTACTGGACTAAGATGGATGTATGGACGGATGGGCGAGTTGTAGACTTATCTATCAACAAGTGAAATGACATCATTTTTACCTCCAATATTTCCGTTTGAATGAGTCCTCTCCTGACATTCTAGGGCCACTGGCTCGATACGATCACCTCTGGGGAAAAAAACAACAACAAATAAACACGCATCCGTGATCATTCTTCTGGCAAAAATAGAAAATTCTACATTTTTGCAGATAGGAGCTTGACCCCTTGGCAGTAGGGTTCTCTGATATGCTGAATCTGATGGTGTGGTTTTCCTCACCGACCCCCCTCCACTAGGGGGGGGGGGGGTCTCACCTCATTTTCCAAAATCAGACAACTTTTCTTAGACTCGTAGCATTTGATGGGTAACACTAAAATTAATGAAACTTATATATTTTGAATCACCGTAATAGGCCGATTCTTTTGATATATCTATTTGTATTAAAATTCCATCTTTTAGAGTTTCGATTACTATTGAGGCGCGTCGCTCCTTACTTACAGTTCGTTACCACGAACTGTTTGATATTAGTTATAATTTATTTTGTTCAAGTTTTACTGAGTGTAGCGGAGCTAAAAGCTTTTTTATGTTACCCCATTGCTTTGTAAAGGTTGATAAGTTCAATGAATTAGGTAATTCAGAAATTACAAAAACTGGAATAAGAGAAGAAAATTTATTGCAGTTTTGTCCGCATGAAATTTATGTGGAACAAGTTAATGTTTATTAAATATTTTATTATTTTATTAAAATTATGTTATGATTTTTTAAAAATGTAATATGGGTATCTGTTTAATAAAATATTCCCCTAAAAAAAGGGAGAAAATTCTGGGAAAAGTGCTCATGAAAATAATCTAGTTAGTACTGTGAAAAAGGATTAATTAGAAGCAGGCAACAAAATGCTGTTATCAGAGGCAACACTATAATAAAGGTCATAAGGCTTCAATGTTTTATTATTTTTTTTTTTCCTAGAGGCACTTTATATGGAAGTGGTGGTCATATAAACTTTAGAGGGGCATTGAAAATGGGAAGTTCTAATGCTCTTCTTAAGAGTTAAAAGTGATTGAAGGGTTACTATCCCCCCCCCACTCTTTGCCCAAATGCATCCGATCAAAATTTTTGTGATAGCCATTTTGTTCAAAATAGTATAAAGATCAAATAACTATGCCTCCAGGGTGGACAAACCCCCACAGTCCCCAGGGTAAGCGCTGTAAGTTGTGCAAGTTGCCAATGGTTAACATATGAGGTTTTTATGGAAGGGGTGGTCGTATAAACTTTTCAGAGGAGGCTCATTTGATTTGAAATAAAAAATCCTAGTTCCCTTTTTAAGAGTCAAAAGTGATCGGAGGGCAACCAGCCCCCTCCCTTCACGCCCTCTTTTCCCCAAATGCTTCCGATCAAAATTTTGAGACAGCCATTTTGTTTAAAACAGTCTGAAGATCAAAAAATTATGGTTCCGGGTTTGAGACTCCCCCCCCCAGCTCTCGGGTAGGGTCTATAAGTTATGCTAGTTGTCATTTGTTAACATGTATGGTTTTTATGGAAGAGGCGGTTGTATAATCTTTGGAGGGGGCTCATTCAAATGGAAATGATTCAGTGCCCTTTTTAAGAGTCGAGAGTGATTGAAGGGTAACCAGCCCCCCTCACGCCCTTTCTCTCCCAAATGCATCCGATCAAAATTTTGAGATAATCATTTGTTCAAAATAGTCCAAAAGTCAAATAACCATGACTCATGGGGTTAACAAATCCACCAAAGCCCCCAGGACAAGGGCTTATGCAACTTATGCAAATTGTTCATTATTAGCATATAAGGGTTTTGTGGAATGGGTGGTCGTATAAACTTTGGAGGAGGCTCATTCAATTGAAAATCGAAAATTCTAGTTCCTTTTTTAAGAGTCCAAAGTGATCAGAGGGCAAACAGCATCGCGCGCGGCCCCCACATCCTTTTCCCCCAAATACTCGTACATCTCAAAATTTTGAGATAACCATTTTGTTCAAAATAGTCTAAAGGTCAAATCACTATGCTTCGGGGTTGAACCCCCACCAGGGCAAGGCCTGCAAGTTGCTTATTGTTGACATATAAGGTTATTATGGAAGGGATAGTTTTATAAATTTTGATTGGAAATCTAAAGTTTTAGTGCCCTTGATAAGAGTCAAAAGTGATCAAAGTGCAACCAACACCCCTCTCCACGCCCTTTTTTCCGCAAATGTATCATATCAAAATTTTGAGATAGCCATTTTGTTCAAAATAGTTCAAACGTCATATAACTGTGCCGCCGGGGTTGACACGCCTTATTTTCATAGCCTTATCGCTTATTTTTGTATTTAGCAAGTTCCACGCTGAAGTCTAAGTATGAGTTTTTTGACGAAGCAAAACCAACGCGAATATATGATGCACATGAACTTGAAGGAATTGAAGACGCCCAATGGGAAACAGTTGAAGAATTGGAAGAAATTCCCAGAGTTGATGAAAAGTTTCATGGGATTAGTTTGAAAAGTAAGCCTGTAACACAATTTTTTTTTGAATTTTTCCATGTTTTTCCCAGAATAGTTTATTCCGAAGAGATTTCTACATTAACACAATTTATCTCTTGAGATAATTCTGAATCATGCCCTTTTACAAAATTTGTTAATTGGAACTTCAATCTAAACTGATTATCAAAGACGCAGAGCTTTTAAAAAAGAGCAAAGAAAATAAAAAAGCTCTCAGATGAAATGTGGTGGCGCAGTGGGTTTGATGTCAACTTAGTAATACGGGACCCAGAGTTCAAACTCAGCTGTAGCAACACACTGCAGAGCCAATGTAAGGACTGTATGGTTCCTTTACACATTGCGGAAATGCATGCAGAAATCTGTCCGTATCTTTTCGAACGATCGCTCAGAAAACGCTACGTTTTAAGGCAAAGTTTTCAAATAATTGCATCAGCGTGGATGAAAATATAGTTCTAAAAGAAGATTATTGGCTAATTTTGCTTTCGATTTAGTCCTTATACTGCCAAAGAGGCATAGGAGACAAAAAGAAAGAAATTCAGTCTGAAACAACAAAGATATTGATTTTCCATAGTCATGTTTTTATTCGTTTAAAAACCTTGCCAAGAATCCGTCCTGATTTGACGAAATCGTTGCTGGAAGTTAGAGAGTTTTTCAAGCACAAAAAAGAACGAAATCTCGGCACGGATTGCTAAATCTGGACGGATTTGCGCAATGTGTAAATGAACCATTAGTAGTTCGGAAGCGCCGTTAATCCAATACATACATACATGCAAAAGCTCTCAGATGCCGATTCATCGCATCAAAACTATCACAATAATGAAATTCATTAGCAGTTTTCTTTGTATTTGTAATATTTTAGTATGGCTTGAAAATGGTTCTAGAATATACAAATCGTGGGCGTACGTAGCTTCTTCTTTAGGGGGGAGGGGGCAGCCGATTCTATAATGAAGGACGGGGAAGGGGGGGGGGGGGCTGAAGTTATATTGGCAGTTCACAAAACCTTACATTGCCAGCAAGTTCTATCATACCTATGAAATCTTTATTAACAAGTAATCACCAAAAATCATAAATCACCAATAAGCTTCAGTATTAATCTTCTTGGATTAGAGCTAAATTTTTCCAAGACATTATGGGTAATTGCTTCTTGTTTGACTTTTATTCTGTCATTCCAGCTGTTTATTTCCAGCTTTTTCAACCATCTACCTATTATCAATTGCTTTTTTAGCCATTTACCTTTTTTCAACTGCTTTTTCAACGATCTGCTTTTTCAGCCATATCTAGTATAAATTTGAAGTTCTAGGGGGGGGGCATTCCCCCCCCCCCCTCCGTACACCCATGATAAAAATACTTCGTATGTTTAAACTTTTTTGCTTCAAGACGTTTTAAATACCCCATTAATTAAGATCTACGTTATCAAATGTCATGAAAAGCTTTCTTAAAGCCAAAGAATCGTACAGAAAGAAGAATTGGATTTATTTTAAGATAATGTTTGAATAAAATTAAATATTTAATTTCTGCCCTGTGCAATTGCATTATTGCCTGTACGAAGTACATGCTTGTTATCCTTCTAGTTATAATGTGTAGTACCTACCATTTTAAAGTCCTTTTTGATATGGTTATTGCAACATTTTGCAGGAAACAATTACTGTTGTAGCTTTCAAGTGGTCATCAAACGCACTGTTTGTTTATTATATTTATTACGTATGAAGCTAAGAGAGGAAAGGAAATAATAAATGAAAAATAAAACCAAAAAGGTGAGAAAACGGGGGAGGCAAAACATTCTTGCCCAATCTCTTTGGTAAATCCCTTTTTTCATTGTTTTTTTTTTTTTTTTTTTTTTTTTTTTTTTTCCTTTTTTTTCATAGCACTGAGGACGACTTGACGGAGGTCCTTGTCGAAATATTTGCTTGTTTTTTGTTTTCATATTTTACCACTGGCTGACAAATTCCTCGTTTTCTCACCTTTTTTGGTGTTATTTTTCATTTATTATTTCCTTTCCTCTCTTAGCTTCATACGTCATGTATAGCCAGTGTGGTCTTAGGAAGTATTTACCTCACGCTTACGGGGAGCATTGGACCAATAATGTTTTAGATTTTTCAAATTCTGTTTAAAATCATGCAAATCTTATTTGTCAGTTCAATTTCTTAGAAACTTGCAAAAGGCATCGAATTCTTCCACCTTCTTTACGTTTCAACCTCCATTTAGGCACACAATCTGAAGGTCTGTTTATCAAGAGAATGGGTTTCAAAACTTTAACACATATTTTAAAAGACCATAGATTCAAAAGATACGTCCTTAGTAATAAAATATTAATTTCAAATCTTTATTATATCAGACTTTATCCGTTCAAGATTTTCACCAGATTTTGCATATCTCGCAAAGGTCTTTCCGACCCGTTTTCCATTAGCAAAAACTCGCTTATCGGCGAAATTCTCAAAACTGGAATTTCAACAGTTCCAACAGAAACGGATTTTCCTTCCTAGATTTTGTCCTGGCCCTCCATTGGAAAATGTATCCTCTAAGGTTTTTACATCCAAGCAGCTAAGTATTCTTTCAAAAGGACCAAAATTTGCAATGGCTCGAACAACCGTAAATACATCAGAAATTATTACGGGCGGTGGAGTCTGCTATTTTTAGCTCTCATGGGGAGGTTGAAAATCCAGCCCTACTCAGAGGGGTAATTGTAAAGAGTATTCCCGATTATAGACCATCTTTGTCGCTTTCAACTCAGTCAAAAGAAGAAACTAAAATCCTCCGGAACTTAAAAAAAAAAATAAAAACACAGTAGTTACAAGAGCACACAAAGGAAACACAATAGTAATTATGAATTCTGCAGATTATGAACTGAAAGCAAATACCCTTTTAATGAATAAAAATACCTACAGAGAAATAAAAAATGATCCCACAGACAAATACACACAGCAGTTGAGAAAAGAATTAGAAATTTTAAAAGACAGTAGACTAATTACCCCTCAAATGTACAGAAAATTCTACCCCAAACGATGTTCAGCCCCAAAGTTTTATGGTCTGCCTAAAATCCATAAGAAAGATATTCCGTTGCGTCCTATTGTAGCATGTTATAGTTCTCCAGCTACAGGTGTAGGAAAGTTCTTGGCCACCATTTTTAAGCCTCTTTTAAGCACACAGAAATCTTACATAAAAAATTCCATAGAACTTGTTGAGAAGTTAAAATTTCATAGTACAACAGAAAAAAACATCTTATCTAGTTTCGATGCAGTTTCTATGTACATTTCATGCGATGTCCATAAATGTGAGCAGGCCTTACAAAGAAAATTGAAGGAAAATTCTGCTTGGTCAGATTACTAAACTTTGGGAATTGACACAATTATGACGCTTGTTCGTCTTTGCAACAAGTTTTCTTCACATTTTAAGTTCTGAGACAAATTTTTCCTTCAAATCATGGGCCTATCCATGGGCACTGTTTTATCTTCTTATTTGGCAAATTTTTACATGGATTTCATAGAACAATCTGCTTTGAATAGTTTCCACTTAAGACACTCCCTCTGGTTTCGTTTCGTTGATGATTTCCTTTCTGTTTGGGAACATGGACGGGACTCTCTTGGAGTTTTTTGGTACATTTAAACTCTTTTGATTCAAATCTCCAGTTCACAATGGAACTGAAAGATTCCGGAAAGCTGCCTTTCTTGGATGTTTTGATTATAAAAAATACTCCTAGCCTTGAATTTTCTTGAATTTCTATATACAGAAAGCCGTCCCATAATGATCTGTATCTACACTGCTCGTCAAATCATCCTCCTTCTGTTAAAAGAGGGGTAATAATCTCTTTAGTCGACAGAGTTTTAAAAATCTGTCCGCTTAATAATATAAATTCTGAATCAAATTATATCAAAGATATTCTATTCTGCAATGGCTACCCAATAAACCTTATTGAAAATATCATAGATAGACGATTAAAAAATATAAAACCAGAAAATAGGGAGCCTGTCCCCCTTGATTCAGTTGTTCCGGCAATTAAGAAAAAAACTTTCACCACTCTACCATACATTTCAAAACTTAGTGATAAACTTGGAAAAATTTTAAGTAAACGCAATCTCTCTGTTTCTTTCAAAAGTGAGCAAAAAGTTGAACATTTTTTCAACTCAGGAAAAGATAAAACTGACCATGTACTGGGTAGTAGACACTGGTGTCTACAGAGTCCCGTGTTCATGTGGGAAATTTTACATTTGTAGGACCCATCAACAACTTAGTGAACATTTGCAGGAACACAAAATTTCAATAGATAAGTCCCTGAGATTGAAAAATAAAAATGACGACTTTGATTCTGCCTTGGCCCAGCATATTTTCGAAAATCTTACACATCTTGTTCTTTTTGAGTAGGCAACTTTAATATCTACTGTAAATGGCCTACCGCAATCTTTCAAAGAGGTAATTGAGGTAAAAAAAATATATAAACAGAAATTAAACAGGCTATAAATATATAAACAGAATAAACAGGCTATAAATAGAGACACCGGAGACATTTCATTAAGCCCAATTTATAACAATTTAATACTAAAAGACTCAATTGATATTTGCACTCAATCAAATTTAAGAGAACCTATTAACATATCTAATGAAAACCGAAATTGCAGAAGAGCAAACAGCATTGCGAGGCAAAACATTCTTGCCCAATCTCTTTGGTAAATCCCTTTTTTCATTGGTTTCGGCTTGGTCTTTCCTTCAGTGTCTGTTCGGATCTTGTGCAGTAAACTCCAAAAGGTTAGATTTTTTTTTTTTTTTTTCTTTTTTTGTTTTTTTTTTTTTTAGCACTGAGGACGACTTGGCGGAGGTCCTTGTCGAAATATTTGCTTGTTTTTCGTTTTCATATTTTACCACTGGCTGACAAATTCCTCGTTTTTTCACCTTTTTTGGTTTTATTTTTCATTTATTATTTCCTTTCCTCTCTTAGCTTCATACGTCATGTATAGCCAGTGTGGTCTTAGAAAGTATTTATATTTATTAAAATTTCATCTTTTACAGGAGGTGAACATGGGATATTTGATATAGAAGAATTGGTTGAGATTTTGAGAAATGAGAATCTGATGGATATTTGCGTAGTGAAGATCCCGAAACAAATTCAGTACTGCGACTTTATGGTGATAGCTACAGTAAAATCGGGTCGACAAAGAGCTGGGATAGCTGAATTTGTACGTCAAGTTTCAAAAAGAAAGAAACTGCCTAAAGACCCCTTTCCAATTATTGAAGGAACTTTCAAAGACTCATGGATTGCTATGGATCTTGGTATAACTTATTACTTACACCTCCTTGTAAAGTGACGCAGATTAATAGTACATCTTAGTCAAGAAGTTTTAAACTTTTAGTAAATATTTTTTTAATCCCAACTCAGGGGTTCTCAACTGAGGGTCGTGATTCTGAGGGTGAATCTATAAAGGAATTTCAGAAATTAGTGATGATGTTATAATCTATCGTATACTATCGTATAATCTTGACTGACAAATTAAGACGCTTTGAATTGGACTTATTAGGAGTTTCAGAAACTCATATCCCATGGGTAGGAAACATGAAAGTAGGTGATATGGAATTTATTTACTTGGGTACAGGGGCGTAGCTGCATAATTTTTAGTTGGGGAGGGGGAAGAGGGGTCCATTTCCGAATATTCAAAGGGGTATGGCAACGCCGCCCCTGCTTGGGTAGGAAGGATGAGGTGAATAGGAAGGAAGCAGGGCTCATGATGAATAACGAAGTTTTTTTTAAGGTTGGGAAGGTATTAATAATATAATTTTAGTGGCTCATTTTATGATTAAAACGTGGAGGGTATCAGTCATCGATATATATGCCCATGTAGAACCGACTAATGAAGATAATAGGGACTCAGATGAACTTTACTTGCTGCTATAGGAACAAATAGACAGGGTCCCATTTGGAAATATTGTATTTTTGTTGAGATTTTAGCGCCCAGGTCGGTAGAAATAGGGATAGATGGTATCCTAGTCTAGGTAAATTTGGTGCAGGAAAAGAAAACAGTAGTAGTTACGGTCTGCTGCTATTTTGTAGGTATAACAATATAGTTGTAACCAACTGAGTATTTGGTCATAAAACGGCCCATAAGTTAACATAGTATTCACATGATGGTAAGACAGCTAACCTTATTGATTATGCTATTGTAAAGCAAAGACTGGGAGGATCGATACAAGACACTAGGGTATAAAGGAGTGCTGTTATTGATGTTAAACGTGAAGATCACCATCTAGTAGTGTCTAGGGTTAATCTGAAGCTGATATTTTGGAAGGGTAACTATCTTCCGAGAAGCTATGACGTTGGTAGACTCTAGGATGAGAATCTGAGAGAAAATTTCCAGGAACAGTTGAATACTAAACTGGAGAGTTTAATATTTGACAATGTAAAAGATGGATGGACTAATTTTAGAAAAATAGTTTGTGAAGTTGCTGATGGTGTCTTAGGGAAGAAAGTCAAAAATTCAGCTAGGAATATTGGTGAAAATGCTTTATGATTAATACAGAGGAGGAGGGGCTTGTACTAGAACTATTTGAGTGATAGATAATATGAAAATAAGAGAAATTTGAAAAAACGTAGAGAAAGTATTAAAATATGAATTAAGGAGGCGTAAAGTGGAGGCCATGGATGAAAATCGCTGAATATCTGGAAGATGCTGCCAGAGGACATAATAGTAAAATATTTTACTGACATATTAATAAATTGATTGGGAATAGTCAATCTGGACTTGTCGTTGATAGAGATAGGAATGGGTCTACAATTAGTGATAAGCAAAGTTAAACGAGAAATAGGCAAAACATTTTGAGAATGTGCTGAACCGTGATAGAGCTAAAGGAAAAGATATAGAAAAGAATGAAAAAGTTTGTGACACTTTGGACGTGAAGGAAGATTTATTTTGTGAAGAAGAATTAATGACAGTACTAAAAGGATTAAAAAAATAATAAAGTCCCAGGTGCTGATAGTGGGTTAAAGGAGTTTTCTAAATATGGTGGGTATTACTGAAAATTGTGAATGTGATTTTTGAAAAAGAGAAAGTTCCTAGCAATTTTAGAAAAACTAATAAAACATCTCTATAAGAAAGGTGATAAGAGGGAGTGTGGTAATTATAGAGACATTAGTTTGGTTTTTGTTTGGAAGCAAATTACTTAGTATGATGATACTTATTAGACTTTGGGATGCTTTAGATAAAGCAGCATTGTTTTAGGAAGGCAAGAGGACATGTTGACCAAATTTTCACTCTTAATTTAATCATTGAGAAGTGCCTGAGTCATCAAACCCGTATACTCCTCAGTTTTATAGATTATAAACAAGTGTTTGATTCATCTGATAGAAGTGCTTTAGCGAAGGTTGAAGGATTACAGATTGCCCAAGATTGTTCTTTTCGGCCAACCGTCTAGGACCGAAGTGAAAAGAACATCGCCCCCAAATGGGACGAGAGGGCGCCGTAAGGAAAGATAGGAATTGTATAAGCAAAAATTTCGATCTGGTAAAAAAGACTGTATCATCTTATAAGACTAAAAAAGGGCCCTCCCTCAAGAAACTAAGCTGATAAAGTGCTAGGAGTATTAATCATCACTCTGCTGATTAATTAATGTCAACTAATGAAATTGGAAAATTCATTAGGGAAAATCACTCAATGGAAATACTCTTCACGGTTTTGGTATTGCAATTTTTAAGACTGTTTGTAGAATCTTTGTACCTTAGATTAGTCGATCGTGATTATATTTTATTTTGTTTAACGAATAAGATTGAGCATTTGAAGATCTTTAAGGAGTTTTGTTTAATGATGCTAAAAATTCTGCGCTTTGCTAGAGCACTATCAAATAAAACTGCTTAAAATTTTTTTTCGCTGACTTGGCTCATTTTAATAATGTTGACAATAATTTAATCAATTTTAAGTTTGATCAATCATTGTTAGTCAGTTGATTTAATCAGTCAATATTAAATTTGATCAGTTTTATCTATAATCTATTAAGAGTACAGCTGGTCACTAATTTTCTTAATCAATAGTCAAACCTAGTCAAATTTAGTCAACAATAGTCAAATTTCGTCGATAGGTCCATAGTCAAACCAGATTTCTAGTAGTTTACGCAAGATTTGTTATTTGACTGATTTGTTTTGTCTTTTTCGGTAAAAGTCCCAAATGCAAATATGGCTTCGCTTTACATTAGTTTTAGAGCAAAGATTTGAGAAAGTTTGTAAGACAAGTAACTTGGCTCGTCCCCTAAATGAAAATTAGGAATGCCTTTTAGTGACTGTGTAATGCTGTTTATGTTTATTTAACAAGCTAATAACCTTAATATGGCGAAAAGAGAAGTTAGTTGTTCGAGTTTTTTTTTTTTACGCTCTTTATTCAGCTACACACTGCTATACTGCCTCTAAAGCCAGTCAGTTTTTTTTTTTCTAATCCCACTGGAGTCGTGCTAAAGCCTTAAAGCTAATATTATCTTCAGGTTTTCGTTTGATTTTAGGTAATATTGTTCTTCACATGTTTGATGACGAGACGCGTCAGCAATATGACCTCGAGACACTGTGGGCGGTTGGACAAAATTTTGATGATCCACGGCATTCTGATGCTTCAGACTATGAACAATTTTTGACTCAAGTAAACCTCAACTTGAAACAAAAGTTTGATTTAGTACCTTCTGCCTTCACAAATAGCCAAAATACGCCACAAAAGAAGCATGAAACAAGTTGATTATGAATTCGCTATTTATTTATACTTCGAGTTAATTGAAACTATTTTTGTGATAGTAAAGTATAATTTTACCTTCGCTAGAAGCCTGTTTTGAAATTTATTGGATTAGGTTGTGTTCATGTTTCTGAATTTGATATTTCAGATTTCATCCCCCCCCCCGTGACTTCTTGTCAGTCTGCCTGCAACCTGTCAAGGCACTTTGCTCCGATGTGGTTATTTTTTGTCTTTTTTGATTGTTTTTCTCCCTGCATTCCCGGTCATAGAGCCTTGCGAGGGGATGTGGGAGGGGGTATTCTGATGTTTGATGCAGAATGTTTTGTGTTCAGTGCATTAATAAAATCTTATCTTATTAGTCAAAGCCTGCTAGCAACCTCATTTCTTATTGTCATAGTCTCCTCTGGGAAAATTTGTAAGTAAAATTATCCGTTCATTTATCAGCATGGTATAAAAAAGCTGACTAACCAAATAGAAGAGGTCTAATAATAAGTCAGTCTATATTCTGGATCAGATTCGAAAATTAAATATCTACAGAAAGTGATACGTGACAACACAACCTTATTAGAGTAAAATATATGTCAAACGATCATCATGACCACTGCACTGTTTATTAAGCATCAATCACCAGAATTTTTAATGGCTGCTGGCATAATTCTGTGCTTGTTCACTATATAAAACTCCAATATTCTTCTTAGCCATTAATCATTTTTGCCCTGTTACAAAAAAAAGTAGGCGAATTGAAAGCTTTATCTTGTGTAATTTAAGTTGAACATATCTTAATCATAAGAAAATTGGTAATATTTTACACAGTAAAATTTCATTCAATTATACGCTATAATAGAAAAATCAGCTCAAAGAAATGCTAGGTAGTTTTGTTTTATTAAAAAACAACATGGACTGATAGATGACCCTATATGCATGCAAAGAGCACGATATACTAGAAGATATCAAAACTAGTTAACACGACTCTCAAGGGATCAAAACATTAGTATCATAAGCTAGTTTGCTCGTAGACATCAGACATATTTCCAGGGGAAGGGGGTGGTTGGTCACAAATAATACAATGGCGATTTGAATCGGAATGAACTGCAAATAACTTAGCGGTCTGGAGTCAAATTAACAAAAAGAACTTAATCGTTATATTTGAAACGGGGACAACATATGGACATCAATTCATTACCGTGAAAATGGAAACATTTCATAACCGTGGAGAGGTCTGAATTCGTATCCCCAATTACTGAAGGAGAGTCCCATTACCACTTGAGATAGCTTTTTTTGTTGAGCATAGTTGAAAATCCAACTACTATTTCTCTGGGAATGTCAACCCATCACAGTCCTCGGAGCAAGGGTTGTAAGTTTTGCGACTCGCTCATTGCTTAAATTTTAATACCAAATGTTACACACAGGAAAAAATCTTCAACTTTTTCTTAGCAGGAATTAGTAAAGAACGAACTATGTTGTCATCGCTAATGCCCAAGACACCCTTTGAAGTATATTAATCTGTAGCTTCCTCCTCAGAATATGGCCTTGTTCTTCCTCCCCTGAGTATGACCTTGCTCTTGTGTCTTATATTTTTCATGTCATTTATGGTTGTGACCTACAGTTATAACCCCATTCATCATCTTGTATGTGAAAATGGATTTTTTTCTGTCAAAAGTAATTTATCTTAAATATTATGTTTAAAAAAGGCACTAGATGGAGCAATTTACTTTAAACTGAGCCCTTAAACAGCTCTCTATTATGTTCCAGTGCCCCGCTAGCAGCAGAGAAGGAAAAAGCGAAAAAAAAAATACTTCACATACAAAAAAAGTGATTTTCCTTGTTGTTCAATCCAAGGGATTTTCCCTGATGTTCTGGCCAAGGGACTGTAAATTTTATGTATAAAGTTTTTGGCTAACACGATTCCAAAGGTACTGTTTTGTTTCGACCCTATGCCATTTTTAGGATTTTAAAGCTATTTTCTAGGTTACTATGGGCTGTGTTCGTCCTTTACTAGATTGTTAATTTTTAAACCAATGAATTTTCCTTGTTGTTCAAGCCAAGGGACACTAAGATTTCTATATAGAGGTCTCAGGCAAGGCAGTTCTAATAGTGTACTTCTTTTGTTTCTCTGAGACTATGTTTTGTTTCTTAGTATTGGTTATGATCGTCTCCTACTAGGTTTCTAGCTACTGCTGCAACCTCGAAACCCTTATATGAAACTTTCTGCAATTTCTACAACCATGATGCACATAAATCTTACATAAGTCACAGTTATGATGAACTATACCGATTCTTTATGTAATGGTTTTGATCTGACGCTATTTTCAGGAGTTATGGGTTATTACAATTCCTAGTATTGACGTGATCGTCTATTACTAGGCTGATAGCTACCGCTGTAATCCGGATTACTATTAAAATTTTCAAACATTATTATGATGTCATTGATACAACAAACTGAATAGTTTATTTAAATAAGAAGTTGCCATGGTAACGTGGAGAGGGCTCTCCTTTGGCACTGATGTACTCTGTGGCAATGATCGATCTTCGATCGTTGCCATATATTAATTTCGATTGAAAGGTCTACAAAATATGCACAATTCAACAAGAAGTTTACTATCAATGAACAACTTATGACGATTAGTTGACTCGGGAGATCATCGGCTGTCAAAGTGCTCAAATACTTAAGAATAGAATGTTCGTAAGTTCACTTCCTTAAAAATAGGGAAACAGTGCATCTTTCAGTGCATTTTAGTACAACTTTCCTCAATTCTTGGACAACATCTTTGAGATATTTCCAAGCTGGCATGTTTTGATTGATTGTATTTATCGATTCAGTCAAATGTTCATGAAATATATTAGTTATTTTTGTGCAACTACTTAGTTTATCAGTCTGAGGGCTGCTAGAAATAGTGTCTTCTACTATCCTTCCTAAGTCCTTTTGAAGTAAATACATCATGTTAAAAGTATTTTCTACTAATTTATCATTGGTCATGCTATATTTCATATTATTTTTAAATTCTTTCTCCAGCACGGAAGCCTTTGATTGTATTGCTTCTCTTAGGCTTGAAAGACGGGGAAAATCCATTGGCTTGAAAAAGAAAATCCATTGGCTTGAAGAAAAGTTGCTGCAGCCCGGATATTCTGCATCAACAGCATCTTTTTTTTCTTTCCGTTTTTTTTTCTCCACAGATTTTTAACATTATTATAGTAAAGTTATAAAGGATCGATATACTACTACTACTACTAACAACTCATCAAAGCACCAAGCCAACTGAGGCCAACACAGCTACTCACGCTCCTCCTTCATCCCAATCATTTCGAAGCCTCCCTCTTTACAACCTCCCAGGAAACTCCTATTTCCATGCTTTGCGAGACTCGAAGCGTTGAAAAAAATTTATTACGTCAGATTAACCAGCATCACAAATGGTACCGGTGAAGCACCAGTGTGTAGCAATATAACATAAGCTACTACAGTGTTATAGAAAACTGCAGTTTTCTATAACACTGATGTTTCTCGTTATTCCAGCCAAGGGACCGTAAGTTTCCTATATAGGGGTTTCGGACAAGGTGGTTCTAATAGTGTACTTCTTGTTTTGATCTGACACTATTTTCAGAAGTTATAGGCTATCATATTTTTTAGTATTGGATGTGATCGTCTCTTTCTAGGTTCCTAGCTTCTGCTGCAACCCGGATTTTTCAAGCCAACATATTTTTGTTTTTCAGGCCAAGAGACAGTTAATTTTCTGTATAAGGGTATTGGACAACGTGGTTCTAATAGTGTACTTCCTTTTTTTTATCTGACTCTAGTTCTAGAAGTTATGGACTATTTTATTTTTTACTATGGGCCGTGATCGTCTCCTACTAGATTGCTAGCTGCAACTGCAACCTGGATAATATCTATCCTTATGTTAAAATTATAAACAGGAAAAAGCCTTTGGCTTGTTCTTATTTCGAATAGTAGGGACGAACTTCAGAGAATCAGGCAGCTAACTAAGTCCAATTTGTGACATGGTTTGTTCTTTACTAGGTTTCAGCCATCTCTACAGCCATGATACCAATGAAACTTACATAATCCCTAATTATTATCCCTTATTATTAATCCCTTATTATTAATAAATACTATGGGCTTGAGTTTGTTCTTCACTTTAACTATTTTGATCTTCCTATGCAAGATGATTTTATTACCATTTGCTACTACAGCGTTGAACAAAAAAGCAGTTTTTCGTAAAAATTGATTTTACTTTAAAAATTAATTTTTTAATTAAAAAAAAGTCTTTTAACCATACAAATTGCCTTCAAAATGAGCCATTAAACAGATCTCAACGATGTTCCAGTGCCCAGCTATCTGCAGAAAAGAGGTGCCTTATATGCAGAATATCATGGTTTCAGCCACTTTTCTTGATTTTCAAGCCAATATATTTTCCTTGTTGTTCAAGCCAAGAGATGGTAAGTTTCCTATATAGGGATTTCAGACAAGGCTGTTTTAATAGTGTACTTTTTATTTTGATGTAAGTCAGGAGTTACGGGACGAACTTCAGAGAATCAGGCAGCTAAGTAAGTCTAATTTCTGGCATGGTGTGTTCTTTAATAGGTTTCAGCCATGATACTGATGAAACTTACATAATCCTTGTTTATCATTAATAAATAATACGGGCTTGAATTCGTTCTTTACTTTAATATTTCCAACAGAACGGACATTTTCTTTATTAGAGAGAATTTTTCCTGCACAATATCCGCACAATTTGAATGTTTCCAATAAGTAAGCCATACAGGCAATTGACATATCGAGATGATTTCTCTCTTCCTCAGGTACATACTTATAAGTCTCCTCTTGAAGAATTTGATTCATAAAATTGAAGCCTTTTTGCTTTGAAAAAGAGCCAAGAGGTTTTACATCATTTGGCAGTTTTAACTGCTTGCAAGAATCACCAGGAACTGATGGGCATTCGTCTTTTATCTCAGCTACTTTTTTTAGATTATTCCCAAAGATATTCATAATTTCCGATTCTTCAGTAAATACCCAAGGACGCCTAGGCTCCAGAAAGCTCGTAAAGTTTTTCATCCTCAGTTTCAAAATCGCAGCTTCTACAATGGATCTTAATTGAGCAATACTACCTTTGCTTCTAATTGTTTGTACATCTTTAATAATTCTGCATCTTTCTACTAGCTTGTATAAGCTTCTAACAAAGTTTGCTAGAACAGAAAAATGTGGCGCCAATGCTTGTAGTGTACGAAGAAAGCTATAACATCCATTGTGTGGATGACAATAAATTGAATGTCCCGTTTTGTCAAGCCGAATTGACTGGTTTGCGCAGTAATTGAATTTATCCACAATTTTTACAGGGGAATCCATTGACGAATCTTCTTTCACATTGGAAACTGGGCAAAAGAGTATCTGACATATTTCTATGTCAAGGGGCTCATATTTGCAGAGATCTCGATGACATTTCCATTTAATTGGGTGATTTTTGTCTGCCAACCGGATTTTTATAGTAGAATTTATGTTGGTGGCCCTCTCTAAAGCATTTTCATTCAAATCCTGTATTGTATATCGTTGACATATCTCACTGAGAATTTTACTTTGTATCTTAGTAATCTATTCTTCATCATCAAACTTGGTAGAAGATTGCGTTTCTGATCCTTCTACTAACCTTTTGAGAAAAGAAGGTACAAAATTAGGAAAGCTGTGCCCAGTTTCATTATCTTGCTGGTTTTGTGTTGTCCTCATACACAAGCATCTATTACCAACTTCTACAGCTTGATTATTACCATAGTAAAAAAATATGGCTTTTCCTTCCTCGTCAATTGGAATTGCAGTGCAAAGGTCACCACTGTGACCACATCTCAATCAATGGTTGACACCAAAGATTTTATACATGAATTCGGGATGATACGCTTTGTTAGACATAAAATGTTCCCTGACATTTCCCATTGCAAGGGTGAATTCTTCAACATCAGGGACATAATCTGTTTTTGGTAGATGCTCCAAAAACTTTGAACACTGCTTTTGGATGCTTGCATGTATCTTTGCTAGTGGATTTGAAGCTATGTAAGTGACCGCGTTAGCTTTTTCTAGCAGTAGTTTAATTTCAATGGGTGAATACTGTCTATTATTTTTTTTGTACATATCAAAGATAGTATTTAAGTTTTCTAAATCTGACTTCATATTTGCTACAGTCCTGGACCTATATACCCATTTTTTTTCTATAATTTCATACAAATAAACTGTATTGTCTGTTATTAAGCCAGAGCCGAATTGTGCTTGGACTGGCTTATGAAACAGGATTGTGCATTTTTAGTCAACCTGCGGCTTCTATTAAAATTCTTGTAGAATTTGATGACTTTGTTTGATGTTTTTCTCATGTGTTCCTTACGAGAAGGGCATAACTTATAACCCTTGCCCTGAAGACTGTGTGGGGAGTGTCCTGCTCAAAGGTATAATTTCCTGAACCTTAACTGCATGGAACAAAATGGCTATCTCAAAATTTTTATTGGATGTGTTTGGGGAAATGGTGGGCATGGAAAAATGTTAGTTGCCTTCCAATTACTTTTGACTATTAAAAAGGGCACAAGCCATTTCAATTTCTAATCAAATGAACCTTTTTTGAAGTTTCTACAACAACATGTTCTGTAAAAACTTTATATGCCCCCAGGGCATAACTTACAACCCTTTTCCTGAGGGCTGTGAGGGGGATGGTCATCCTCAAAGACCTAATTTACAGAACTTAAAACTATGTTGAATAAAATGGCTATCTCAAAATTTTGATTGCATGTGTTTGGGGAAAAGGTGGGCAAGAGAGGGGGGCTTGTTGCCCTTAAATCACTTTTGACTATTAAAAAGGGCACTAAACCTTTGAATTTACAACTGGATGAGCCCTTTTTCAAGTTTCTACAACAAAGATTTCAATAAAAACTTATATGGCCCCAGGGCATAACTTATAACCCTTGCCCTGAAGACTGTGTGGGGAGTGTC
>JAQQPU010015210.1:0-13375 GCA_029168905.1 Artemia sp. Kazakhstan ARC1039
AACCCTTGCCCCTAATATCTGAGTTTTTTTTTCAACCCCAAAATCCTTGTTATATGGTATATAGACTATTTTGAATAGAATGACTATCTCAAAATTTCTTTTAGATGCATTTCGGGACAATACGACGTGTGTGTGTCGGGAGGGGGTGGGGTAGCTACCCTCTGACCACTTTGACTCTTAAAAAGAGCACTAGAGCGTCTGATTACCAATCCAATGAGCCCCCCCCCCAGAAGTTTATATGACCATGCTTCTATCTATAATCTATCAATAGCATCTATCTATCTATCATAAAGAAAAAATAAAAAGGATATTAAAGGAAAAAAACAGAGAGAAGCAAAGAAATCAAAGAAACAAGTCAGTCAACATTGAATAACAATCAAATACAGTCAAATATAGTGAAATACATTGATTGGATGGGCAAGAAGCAATCCAAAACAATAATAAAAAGATAATAAAAATCATGTGATAATCTACAATATTAGCGATATATTTATCACAGCAGAGGTCACATGAAAATAAAATCTTAGGAACGTGCATGACAGTGATTGGAAAAAAAAAATCCCGTTTTGCCTCACAAGCTGACTTATTTAAGTTAAATTTGTTTTAGGGAAATACCGTCTGAATCTCAGAAGCAATAGTTAGTTTGTAGGAGCAATAGTTAGTCAATTATAAGGCCTGGAGTAGTATTGAATATATTTCTGAATGATAATTAGTCAGCTTCTGCAAAACTGATTACCTTGTAAATTGGCGTAGTGTTTAGAAGTTTGGTACGACGCCTAAGATCTAGAAAATTTAACAGTTCAAAATATCTTTGGCGTCTCCCAATATGCATCAAGCTCTCCAAATATACTCTATGCAATCTTGAGCAGTATTAAGGTATTCTTATTTCTTACACAGGCATACGCGGAGAGGGATCGTATAGATCCCGCCTCACTTAGAAACCTTGATATGTATGTGTTTTATTGTTTTTACTAGTTCTGTATACTTATTTTATAATTCATCAATATTATTACATTGATTTCGTGGTACTTACGAATTATACTAAACACACCTAAGAAGTGCAGTTACGTTAATCCTGATGGAACAATTCTTACTTCATAATATGCAGAATAATTGTAACTAACACATTTTGCATGCGGACCCAATATACTTTACACACACCC
Organism: Artemia sp. Kazakhstan ARC1039; assembly: GCA_029168905.1. Lineage (NCBI taxonomy): Eukaryota > Metazoa > Arthropoda > Branchiopoda > Anostraca > Artemiidae > Artemia > Artemia sp. Kazakhstan ARC1039. The sequence goes on from JAQQPU010015210.1 coordinate 1,164, forward strand.
CCTCTCCAGCCCCTTCCCTAATGTGCAAATATATAGCCCGAATTATATATTTTCCAGCTATTCTCACAATGCGTCTCGGAATCATCTGTGATGGTACCGCAAAGCCTGTAAAAAAAAAGAAAAAAAGGGAGAAATTGTTTCAACCCGTGTAGCTGTAAATTGAATCAACTTTGACGAAACAAAAACCGGAAAAACCAGTTACGGGTGGCAGAAATGCTTTGAAAATGAATAATTTGGGCTGTATATCTGTACATTAGGGGGGGGGGGGGCGGGGGAGGGAGGTAAAGTATAGCGGGTCTTCATGCAAAATATTTTAGCGACAATTATTCTGCATACTATGAAGTAAGAACTGTTCCATTAATATTAGCCTAACCTCACTTCTTGGGTGTGTTTGCTACAATACTTAAGTGCTATTTCGTTTACATTAATCTCGGGACCTTTGGTACGATGCGTATGATTTAATAGATTTGACCATTCAAAACATCGTTGGCGATCAAGCTCCCCCAGTATACTATATGCATTCTTAAGCAACATAATAGTCTTCTTACATAGGCATGTGCTGTGAGGGGGTGGGGGATTGATACTGTCTCCCTTAGGAACTGATATGTATGCCGTTTCCTACTAGTTATGTATACATCCGTCATAGTTCAAAAAAATGTGTCGATTAATTTCAAAGATGGGCGACTTCACTAAATACCCCCCCCCCTTTCCAAATACAGAATCCTCCATTTGTGTCTGTTTTTACAGCTAAAACTCTTATCAGAAAATTTTGTTCTTCGATATAGAAGAATATTGGGCTTCCTGAGTTGGGCCAAAGCTCATGACTTCTTGGGGGAGGGGCGTTAACATATTTTTTTGTGGGGGGGAGATTTTTTGGAAAAAATCTTTTTCATATAATACGTACCAAATAGTTCATGTATTTATGTAAAATGGTAATACTTACTACACAGGAATGTGCATAAACCCCACGGGCAATACTCCTCCTACCATTCCTGGATTCTCAAATCTAGGGTCGCTTATCATGGATGGACCCATAAAAGGATACTGAGGGTAGGATAAATCTACTTGATCTATATAAGCCTGGGGATAGGCACCGTAATTCGGAGTGTTGAACATGTGAAGTGGAGATAACGCGGCGGCCATGGCGCTGTCAATGCTTTGCTGGAGTTGGGGACCACTGCTAAAATCCTGTCCATTCAGAGACAGGTTATTATTTTTGACGCTTTGACGAACCCCAGTGACACGTTGTACATCGGTACCTGATACCCCGGATGGCCTTGAAGACACCATGAAAACATCATCACGGCCTTCTCTGTCGATCGGGACTGCAAAAATGGTTGTGCAAATGGCGACAAATACCTATAAAGAAAACTTCCTTTTCATGACACAAAATATCATCTAGGTTAGTAGCCTAAGTTGTAGTATAGCTAAAATTCATTTTGCAATCTTCCTTTTTCTCCCTAGGTTGCCCTAAGAATGACTAACATAAAAGAGAGTTTTGAGACTTTCTGAGTTTAATCTAGCCAGACAATATGGAGCGGGAAGCTAAGAGGAGGTGGCAGGAGGCCAAGCTTTTTGCTCTCTGACTTCTTAGAAATCACTCGAACATATGTATTTCGGGGCTACTATTAACGCGAGCTATGGTGTCATGGCCTCTGCACTGTATGTATAATCTATGCTTACATGGACATCAATAACTGAAATTGTATACTGGGAAGTGAAATCATATTAATTTAGCATAATATTTGGGGTTTTTAATTAAGATTTTAACGTTTAAAAGTTTGTTTTAAATAAATATCTCTTATGTCTAATGTTTGCTTTTATTTTATTTTATTTTTTGGAGAAGGGCTAGCGACTAAGAACTACTGTTTTACATCATCGGGACTCTGGAAACAGACTCCACGGATAAAAATCGGGAAACCAGATCTTGGATTCCAAATCTCGTGCCTTGGAGGCCAAAAAGTTGAGCCACGCAGTCCACAGACAAAACAAAAAAAGATAAGGAGAAAATTTGTGAAGAGAGTGAATAACATAGTGAATGCAACCTAAATAGATATTTCGACTATATATGCAATAGCAGTCATCAGCAGTATAATAGGATAAACTAAATAAAACAAATAAAAAGAAAACAAATGTATTCGAAAAATTTTATTAATAACGTAAGTTTTCAAACTAAATCATAAAATAAAATTGAAAGAGTCTCATTGATCTCACCTAATATAGGCTCAGAAAACTTTCATCAAAAGTTTCCTCATTACCTCTCTTGTTTTTGTGTAATGGAAAGGCAGTGTGGTCTTCGTCACTATTTACGAAGTCCTCAACTAGTATTCCTACAATTTTGTAAATTCGCGCGAATGTGTCTTATTTTATTAGTAATTTTGGTACTTTCCCATTATATGGGCCTTCCTAAAAAGTCAAGTTTGTCTAATGCTAATGGAATAAAAGAAAATAGGATGAATATATAACAGTTTATAAACAAATTTGGGCTATACATGTACACATTAGGAGTGGATGTGGGGGGTAAAGCATTGCATATATTAAATACGTAACCTAGCCTAGGTACCTCCCCCCCCTAGACCCCAAAAAATAACAGTTTAAATATCGTATACAAAACGAAAACCACGCTATGCATGTCCATTACTCTATAGCGGTGTCTTGAATTAACCCGCCAAAAACGAGTTTTTCGTAACTGGTTTCCTTGTAAAGGCCCATATAATGGGAAATTACCGTAATTTTTAATCATTTTATTGTCAGGCTTGGCTTTTCTATCTTAAAACATAATCGTATGACTTCTTAACATTTTTAAGGTTTGATAACCGGAAAGAGAATAATATTGAGGTGTTTCAAGCAAAATATGGTAATATAAATGGATTAAAAGTTGTGGTTAAGTTACTAGCTCAGGAATTAACTAATTAGTATATTCAGTTTTTTGAAGGGGCTGCATACCCTTTTACAGGACAAGGGGCTACAAATATTGCACTCACCAAATTTCTAAGGGGTTTCATTATTTCCGTGTACTGGCCTTGCAATCTTTGAAGAACACTAAATGCTTGTAACTTACCAAAATTACTTTTGAAAGTATAAGTGGTTCGGATGACATACATTTGAGATTTGTAATTAAGTACAGGGTTGAATCACCCTGCCCCATATAAGCGGGTTGGGTTTTGCTGAAAGTGAATTGGATCTATTTTCTTGATTTCGTCTCATAGGATAAAACTTTCTAAAACTCGGAATGAATAGGCTGTAACTGGTAGTTCTAACTTGCAAAGAAAACAGGAAGGACTAAGGAAATGTATTTCGTAAGTAAATTTCTATTTTATTCTTACTACTAACTACTACTACTAACAGTTCACCTCAGCACCAAGCCGCCTGAAGTCAACACAGCTACGCACGCTCCTCCTCTACCCCAATCTATTCAAAATATCCCTTTTTACATCCTCCCATGAAGTTCCCATTTCCTTTAAATCTTTCTTTATGACGTCCTCCCACCCGAGACGAGGACGACCTTTAATCTTTTTTAATTTATGTTTTAAGTCAGTTTTAACATCAGGTCAACCAAATAGAAGCTCTAGTCCTCAGTCTCTTTATATTCTCGATATTTGTTTACCTTTAGGACACAGTTATATATCTTAGGCTCTTAGATCTTACCTGACCCACGACCACATCGGTTCACGAGCAGAATTATTCTTTAAAGTAAAAAGGACAGTGAAAAAACCAAACATTTTTTGCCTTTTAGACTGACGTTAGCACTATTCGTATCCGAAAACTTTTTTCAAATTTTTCATCTAGTTGTCCAACATTATAATGTTTTGAAGGCAGTATCGAATTTTTGCCAGTGTTTCCACATTGAACCGTAAAAATAGACAAGTGAAGCAAATTTGTGAAATTTGAGAGTGCTTTTAGTCCGTAAACATTCAAACATTACCAATTTGCTAATTTTCAAAGATAACTAAACCTTCAAAGGAAAGCTACTCATTTTTAGGCTTTTTAGTACCATATGTTTTGCGCTTATTTTTGCTGATTTTTCATCAACTTGATTTTTTTTTAATTTAGCAGCCCTTACCTTCCAAAAACTGCATAACTGTATATAGAACTTTTATTAGTTGAAAATTGAATTCCCGATTTATTTTTAATTTTTGAAGGAATGTATGGATGCGTAAATTTGCACTTAATCAATTCAAGAAGTCGGATTTTACCTTCGCGGTCCGTGGCACAAGAGACTATTGGCAATAGCAAGTTGATTTTAGAATGGCAAGCAATATACACTGGTGATGGTTAAAGGTAATCAGCAGGATATATGACATTTTTTTCACATCGCAGGGGGCAGCACAATGCTCCAGTAATTACAAAGAATATTTATATACGTCATGCATTTTAGGAGTCCTGTGGCGGAACAATAGATTGATCCTTGCCTGGACATGAATGGCCCAGGGTTCAAACCCAGCTGCGAAAACGCCGATGTGAGGACCTTTGAAGTCTTGAGGCGTCATTATAAATGAATGAATAACTGAATAAATAGATTTTAGGAGAGTGGAAAACTCGGAAAAAAACATCTTTCGGTTCCATCAGGAATAAGTTTCATCTGGAAAGAAAGAAGTTTCGTATAAAAATTTCGAGTTTCGATCTGTTTCGGCGAAGGAACAGCGGTGATGTAGCACATTTAAAAAAAAAAGGAATACGTAACAAAAAGAACCAAAACTTCCAAGCACCTCAAGAACCATATCAATAGAGGGTGCTGAGTCTAAGAGGGAGATCCATACATCGCGGGGAGGGATTTAGAGTTGTTCATATAGGAATTGGTCTTTCAGAGAGTGCAAGGGCATATTGGTCAGCTTAGCAAAACCGGTATATTACATGAAAGCATGAGAACAACCGAAATAATCAATTAATTTTGGGGAGACTGGGTTTGGGGTACCTCCCTCTTACCTAGTGTCCTGGGTACGAGCAAATTGCGCACTTCAAATAGGCAATGACAATTAGACTTGAACTAAACACAGGTTCAAGGTCAACATAAGTAAGTTTATAACGTTGTTTATAACGTGTATGAACGTTGTTTATAACGTATAAACTTACGTAACGTAGGTTTATGACGTATGAACTATACGTTACGTAAGTTTATGTTTGGAAATTAAGGGAAATAATCATCATTTATCATCAATAATCATCATCACAAAAATAATCATCCAGTGCGAATAGGAAGTCACCTTTTTCCCCACAATTCTTCTTTGTCTTGTCCACATCAGTGGGGTCTACCCCGAAAGTTGTTATATAATTTTTTTTTGTTTTTTAATTTTATTGTAACGGACTGACTGTGCATTATTGTCTTAATTTTCATGCATTCCGGAGCATTGTATTCCCCATTTTCTCCATCAGTACAGCCTATATGCAATAGAGTATCTGTTAATATAAATCATTTGTTTTTCTAATGGATGTTAAGTCTTCCAGCTATGACTGCTAAGGTAAACTGGTGACAGATATCCAATATTTTTAATATATCAATATTTTCCTCGGAATTTACTTTTTGGATTAATAGGGCGGAGAAGGAGCCTATTGTTCTCAATACTAAATAGAAAAGACAAGCCTCACTAAGTACTCAATTAAAATCATTAATCAGTGCTTATTAAATAAAAATATGGATTTCGTTAAAATAATGATTAAACCTCAACAAGGTTTATTGAAGTTCTTTTTTTCACTAAACACTAAATTACAATAAAGACTTCTAGTAGAAATATCTACTTGTAATTAATTTTGTTGTCTTATTTTCTGACAGATTTTTCTGTAAACCCTTATTGGTCTCAATGATATGTTTTTGATAAGCTATTTGACTTGAGACATTGATTTACTTGCATCTTGAGAATTTTTGGTAATATACATTATATTCAAATGTTTTTTTGAGACTCCAAGACTATGCTAGAAACCAATTGCCTTAGAGTATGATTAAGAATATCACATACTGTTGATATTCCTAGGTAAAAGTCATAATGAACCGTAGCCATTGAAACTCCCGTAGTCAAATATTACAGAGCCATAGCTACATTTACTTCTGGTGAGCCTGGTTGCCTTAATTGAGTGTCCTCCTTGGACAAGATTTTTCTGGCCGAAAACATATTTTATTACTTTCAGCAAAAAATGTACGGGCCCTGTATCTCCTTATCCTAGAAAGTCTTTCACTCCGTCGTTTTGTCACAGACCATCTTGTTGCATTAGCCATAAGATTGTCTCCTTCTCCTTCTCCAAATCTTCTTCTCCATTTCGGTTTTTTTTTTGAATAAAGATCTGAGACGATGATTCTATGGTTCTCATGGTTCTATGGATTTTTACGATAACCTAGTGTGAAGGTTACGCTTAACGTACCGTAGCTTCACCACTTTGCATTAGAAATTTCACACGTACTATTAAAAGCAGCTTAAGCTATAGCTGATTATATTGTTAAATAATTTTGACCATAGTTTTCTGTCCCCAAGCGTGATATTTTTTTTAATTTTTAGCTTGATTCAGAGCTTTGTATTTACTAAAATAGAGTTTCAGTAAATATTAATAGCAAGTAAAGTAAGTATGGCAGCACTAGACCCTTAGGCTCCAAACCGGCGGTGCTGATCTAAGTTTCTTGGCCCTTCAGCCAGGAAGTGCAATGGGGGGGGGGACTGGGGACCAGCCATCCTGCGCTTTCGCATACCCTTCCTGCTTACCTTCCCCATATTTCTCCAGGTACCCATTTAGAGCTGGGTTGACTCTGGCTAAGCTTACAGAGTCACACCACTGACCCGCGTCACAAACCAAATAATTGGCCATGCCAGGGATCGAACCCGTGCCCCATGGACAAAGAATACTCAACCCAGCGCACGTCCACTTAGCCAGGACGGCTTATAAGTAAATATTAATAGTAACAAACAATTTGCGGTATTGAACTGTAAGTAAGGAGCAATGCGGTTCAATAGTTACCGAAACTTTAAAAAACGAAATTTTGATATCAACATTTTATACCAAAAGATCGGCTTATTATATTGATTCCAAATATATAAGATTCATTAAGTTTAGTGTTACCATTCAAAAGATACGATTCTGAAATTTTTTTTCTAATTTTAAAAGTCAAGGAATCTTAATGAAAATTACACCAATTTTTTTGCCAGAAGAAAAATCACGGATGTGCATTTATTTGTTTTTTTTCCAGGGGTCATTGCAATGAACCTATAGTCCTAAAATATCGGGAAACGGCTCATTCAGACGAAATTTAAACTTAAAGTGCCCATCTTCGGTGACCAAAAATACTGGAGGGCAACTTACACCCCTCCCATGCTCCTTTTTCCCAAAAATCGTCCAATAAAAATTTTGAGAAAGCCATTTTGTTTAGCACAGTTAAAAAGTCTAAAAACTATGCCTTTGAAGATAACCAAAACCTGGGGATAGGTCTTCAAGTTATAAAATTTCCCCATTGTTTGCGGATAGTAGTTCTTATTGGGAAGTATGCAGACATTTTTCGTCTGGGTGAGGTGTGGTTAATTTTCTGCCGCGGGAATTTTACATGGGTGGATGGACGGATAGAAATTCTCCAGGGGGGAGGGAAATTTTCTGGGATTGAGTTTTTCAGGGGATATTTTACACTGGGGGAATTTGCCAGAATTCCTATACGAAATTCTTTTCATTTGTCCTATTTTCTCTTTACCGACTCAATTTTACGTGTTAAGAGATGTTAAGGGTAATTGTCCTGGATAAAATTTTCACCGGGATTGAATTTTCTAGATGATCTTTCTGTGGCAAGAGGGAGATTTTTCCTTGGTAGAGCCGGATTTCTCAGGATTATTTAAAAAACCATCAGAAATTAAATTGAAAAACAAACAGTTTTTTTCAACTGAAAGTAAGGAGCAACATTAAATTTTTAAATGAACAGAAATTATTACGTATATGAAGGGGGTTGCCCCTCCTCAACACCTCGCTCTTTATGCTAAAGTTTGAACGTTATCCCTATTCTTTAATAGCGACTTTTGAAACACAAGGGTCTTTTAATGAGAACAAAAAGAAGATTTTTTAAAGCACTAACAAACTTTGGTGTGAAGAGCGAGGAGCTGAGAAGGGGGCACCCCCCCCCCATATACGTAATAATTCCTTTTCGGTTTGAGTTTTAATGTTACTCCTTACTTTAATTTGAAAAAAATTGTTTCGTTTAATTTAATAATTTGCTATTGATAATTTGAGATTGGCTATTGACACGCTTATTCTTATCAATTATAGGTTCTACTGTTCCTAGTTCTTTCTTCAGTGGCGTATGTGTCTCCCCAGTCATTACCACTGGTGGGAGCGGGTGCTAATGATGGTGACAATGCTCTTTATCAAAATGGTGGGATGGGCTTGATCAACATCCAAGTGCAAAAAATCAATAATATTGATCAAGATATAACTAATAATAATGCACAAGCCAATATTGACCTGGGCAGTGGCTCTGCTACTACAAGTACTGGAATAGTCCAAAACGCAGCAAACAGTGCAATACAAGAAAACTCACCAAATGGTAACTATAACCAAGGATCAGGCAACTTTGGTGGACAGTCTGGATACAACTATCCGGGTGCTTTTCATGGCAACAGATTTAATGGGTATAACAGTGGTGGATATGGGAGACCAGGAGGATATAGTCCCGGATACGGAGGTTATAACCAATATGGACATGGATACGGAGGCTACCCCCAAAGACCACATGGTGGCCTTGGCGGTCTTGGAAGTCTTGTGTAAGTACCTCAAAAGTTGAAGAAATAAGAACAATTAGTTTTAGTCAGGATTGATTTTCCTATCTTTGTTGGTTGATTTTGTGGTAGTATCAAATAATTAAAGAGGTGATATTTCTCTTATTTTTATCGAAAAAAGTCTATGACACGTGCTTTAGCAATAAATCTATTTTTTAAATGGTTACAATCTTCTTCTTTTTGTAATGTTAACAAGAAACCTCTGTAACCCGAATAAATATAGTGAGTTACAAGTTGACTGGAGGTGCCATTAAGTTAAAAAAAACTTAAAAAACTTAATATTAATTTAAAATTAATTTAAAAAACTTTTAACTTGGTGATGATTTAATTAAAACTCTTCCTTTAAATTACTTCGTAAAATTTTCCATTTTTCACTATTAAAAAAAAAACAACTTTTTATTGTTTCTTGTTCTTTACTTCTGACCGAGGGAAACCCACTTTCGTAAATCACATACACCTGGCGGCGCTTGCCAAGCGTGGCAAAAACTGTGCCAAGAGTGGAAAAACTGCAGCACAAATGGCGTTTTCAGATGTACATTATGTGACAGAAAGTGGGTACCTTCTCGCGCATAACAATTTTAAGAATTCGGTACATATTGATAATCCAGAAAAGACGCGAGAAGTGAAGTTTCGTTAATGCTAATGAAATAAAACAAAATAGGATGAAAAAATAATAGTTTATGAACAAAATAAGACTATATATTTGCACATTAGGGGGGGGTACAGCATAGCATATATTAAATACGTAACCTAACCTAGGTACCTTTTTTTGCCCCTTCAACCCCAAAAAAACTAAAGTTTAAATATTGTAAACCCCTGTTCAATGCTCGATATAGGAATTCTCCATTAAAAAAACCTGCTTGACTAGTTTATTTTTCATGTTCGCTATACAATATATCGCGTCTTTTCTGGATTCTTAATAAGTACCAAGAATTCTAGCCCAAAAATAAACCAGATAATCGTATATGCTGGTGTACTAAACCCATTCTTAGCTTAGGTAAATAATTTGGGATTATTGTAAATGTTACCCTCTTTTATTGCTGGAACAGTCTTTGACGATATTTGCTTTTTAGTATTTGGTGTATTTACTTTAAAAATGCATTAGTCCTGTTTATTCACAAAATTAGTAAAAAAAAATCCTCCTACTCTATACTTTACTTCAATCCTATAACAATCTTAGATCCTATCCTATAACAACAACAACAAAAAACAAGCAAATTAGGTCACCTAGTATTCAAAAGCCCTTTCTAAGTACATTTAATGTAACCGGTACCATTGTGCCATCTTATTATTATTTAAGCACACACGTGTGTTTGTATGATAGAAACAGTGTCATTGTTGCAATTTGCAATGCTGAAAAATTGCAATCAAACAATTCGTGGTAACGAACTTTAAGTAAGGAGCGACCCGGCTCAATGGTAACCGAAACTCTAGAAAACGGTATTTTGACACCAATAGATACATAAAAAGAATCAAATTTTAATGCTGATTTTAAATATATAAGTTTAATCAAATTTAGTTCTACCCATCAAAAGTTACGCGCCTGAGAAAATTTGGCTGATTTTCGAAAAAAGGGGGAAAGACCCTCTAAAAGTTATAGAACCTTAATGAAAATCACACCACCATATTCAGCGTATCAGAGAACCCTACTTTAGAGGTTTCAAGCTCCTATCTACAAAAATGTGGAATTTTGCATTTTTTGTCAGAAGAAAGATCACGGATGTGTGTTTATTTATTTATTTATTTTTTTTCCCCAGGCGTGATCGTATCGACCCAGTGGTCCTAGAATATCGTGGGAGGGCTCATTGGAATTAAAATAAAAATTTCTAGTGCCCTTTTTACGTGACCAAAAAATGGAGGGCAACTAGGCCCCCTCCCGCGCTCATTGTTTCCCCAAAGTTACCCGATCAAAATTTTGAGGTAGCCACTTTGTTCAGCATGTTCGAAAATATTATAAGTATGTGTTTTAGGATCACTTAATCCCCCGAGCTACCCGGGGGGAGGTCTCAAAGTTATGAACTTTACCCAATATTAACATATAGTATTGGTTATTGGGAAGTATACAGACGTTTTCAGTTTTTTTTCTGGTAGTGGGGGGGGGAGTGGGTCGGAGGTTATGTGGGAGGATCTTTCCATGAAGGAAGTTTTCATGGCGGAAGGGACATTACTATGAAGGGGACGCCGGATTTCCCAGCATTATTTAAAAAAGATCAGAAATTAAATATAAAAAAAACAAGTTTTTTAACTGCAACAGCAGCAACATCAAAACTTAAAACGAACAGAGAATATTAAATATATGATTGGGTTCTCCCCCTAGTCAATACCTCGCTCTTTAAGCCAAAGTTTTTTTAGTACTTTCATAAGAGGTATTTATTCTATTTAACGGCCTTTGTGATTAAGCGGCCATTTTTAAAGAATTGGAACAAAATTCGAACTTTAGCTTCAAGAGCAAGGTATTGACTAGGGGACGAACCCCCTAATATACGTATTAAAAATATATGAATATAGAAGTTCGTTACGTAAGTTTATTCGTAAGTTACGTATATTTATTACTAATAAAAACGTTCGTAAATAAAATTAAACAAGTTTCGAGAAAGCCATTTAACCAAATAAAAGTAAATTAATATGCAAATTTTGTTTTAATTATTCATGTACTGTGAACCAAGACCAAAACCTGCATTAATTCAAAAACATTCAAAAATTAAATAAAAAAAAACAAGTTTTTTTAACTGAAAGTAAGGAACGACGTTAAAACTTAAAACGAACAGAAATTATTCCGTATATGAAAGGGGCTGTTCCCTCCTCAACGCCTCACTTTTTACGCTAAAGTTTTTTTGTTGTTTAAAAAAAATATAGTTGTGAGAAAGTCAAACTTTAGCGTAAAGAGCGAGGCGTTGAGGAGGGGACAGTCCCTTTCATATACGGAATAATTTCTGTTCGTTTTAAGTTTTAACGTTGTTCCTTACTTTCGGTTAAGAAAACTTGTTTTTTTTTATTTAATTTGTGATAGAGATGCTACTATTTAGAATGTTTTGGGGAACAGTTGATCCTTTATGAGAATGCATGAAGTAGCCTGTTTTTATAATCAATAAAACGGCTCCATTGACAATAATACGTTATCATCTCAGAATTTTAAATTTACCGCTGTGGTGACAAGAAAACTTTTTAAGAAAACAACATTGTGACGTAAACAAATGTGTAAGAAAGAAGCTGATGGATTTTGTCCAATTTCATTCTTAAATTTTGGGAAATGTTTTTTTTTTTTTTTATGAGTAGTCTAGCTTCACCTTAGACCTTAGATCCGGCTGTCCCACCTGTGCCTTCACGGTGACCCACGGTGACCCATGTGACCCATGGTCCACGGTGACAAAAGCATCAAGAAGGAGTCACCAACTTTTCCTATTGTTTCTGCTGCCGGTACTTGTTGAGTTTTTTTTTTTTTTTTTTTTTTTTTTTTTTTTTTTTTTTTTTTTT
>JAQQPU010015211.1:4202-15558 GCA_029168905.1 Artemia sp. Kazakhstan ARC1039
CCCCCCCCCCCCCAAAAAATAGATTAAGTGAAAAAATAAATTTATTTCGAATTATTCAAACGCAAAAAAAAATGCCAGAGGATTTAGAAGAACAATTAATGGCGCAAAAGTTGGTCACGAAAAATATAGAAATAGCAAAGTCTATCCCGCAGTACAATGGTCAATCAGATATTGACGAATTTAATATCCAATTGGCCCAGTTTGTAGAATTAACAAAAACAGAGCTAGAAACGTTAGTCGACATGCTTCTATTACGATTAAAAGGCCAGGCCTTAACCTTTCTAAAGCAGATTGAACATACTATAAGCGATGACGCCAACTTGCCAATAAATACGGTGGACAAATTGTTAAAAGCATTTAAAGATAGGTTTATCGAAACCAGTTCCATAAATAAATTAAAACACGGAATTGTGTGCTTTGACTATTCACAAAATATAAGAGAATATCTTGATAATAAACGCATTTCAGTAGAGGCAAAATACGGAAGAGGTTCAGGACAACTGTATGAAAAAGTCATACTAAATACCTTTTTGCAAGGGCTACCCCCAAAACTATATAGAATGGTAATATCCAAAAATATTCAGACGTTGGATCTTGCAGTTCAGGAGGTAGAGCGATTGATCGAAGTTTGCGATCCAACGGCATTGGCAGTCAGCGCCAGCAAGTGGCACTGACGCAAGACATAATACATGGCAAAAGCAGACAGATGTAAATGAATTAGATATGCCTACGGAATCTCATATGTCTGAATATCTATTACAGGCACCGACGCATGAAATAAATCCTCTGGAAAACGTTTCAGGCCCCTCAGAAATATAAATTGGACCCCGAGGGTGCCCAGAATATTTAATAGGTCCAAACTTATAGTAGTTTCGTCTTGTAGGGATAGTATTAATAAGTTACCTATATTTAATGATTTTTGTGTAGCAAACGTTTACTTTAAGGCTTTAGTTGACAGTGGTGCTACGGTTAATATCATAAGCTCATGTGTATTTAATATGTTGCCTCTGCACATTAGGCAACAAAGAAATTTTAATAATCCCAATTTAACTAGTGTGACAGGGCATAAATTGGATGCAAAAGGTTCAATTCGCCTGGATGTAAAAAGGGATAACAGAATCTTTCCGACAAATTTTATAATATGCGATAACCTTCCGTATGAAGCAATTATAGGCACAAATTTTTAAGGTCTAATAGAGTATTATTAGACGTAGCGAACGAAAGGCTTGTCTACCCGGCTAAGGTAGGGGAAGGAATTTCTACCTTAAGAAATTGTAACAGATGTTATGAAGACAACGTAACAGTAAACAAAATTTCTGGCGGTATAATGTCGCAATCTTTTGAACCTCATGTCTCGCAAGGAGGAAAAGGAATAATCAGAAACTTGTCCAATTATTCTGAAAGACATTGCAGAGAAGAAGTAAATCTAAAAAATAAGGGTATTGAATCTGCGAAAATAAAAATAGGAGATATGCAACAGTACAGGTCCAACGAAATTAAGAAAATAGCGGAATTATGGAAAACATAGTAAAACCCAACTTGACGCCACAAGATGCCGCAATGGTGCAGCATAGCGCCAGTATGAATCTAATAAACAATGAAAATAAAAGAAATATTACGGATTCGCGATAAGGAAAACAAAAGTCCCTCCCAAAACGATGCAAAAATTCAAATATCACAGATGATTGAACCAGTGGTTAGCAAATCCGAAATAAGGTTTGCGACCCCGTCAAATGAAATTCCTAAAAATCTGCTATATGAGGTACAGATTATATCTTACGACAAAGGAGAAGGTTTTAATTGGGTAACTAATAACCACGAAAATGACACAATTACAATAAAAAAGGGGGCGTGTTTAGTTCAAATCCAAGTTTTATCGGAGAATGATTTAAATAGATGGGAAAATTTTAAAAGAAACCTAGTTAACGGCATTAAAACCTCTAATAGCAAATATCCTCTAACTAAATCGCAATTCTTAAACAAATTTAATGTGGATCATATTACAGACTTGGAACTTAAGAAAAAATTGTGCGAATTATTTTGGAATTTTAAAGATGTATTTTCCGCATCTGAAGATACCAAAGAAGAGTGGTGACCTTAGACTTGAAGTAGATTATAGAGCCCTTAACAAACAAGTAGTTAGTGATAAATTTCCTTTAGCAAGAATAGATGAAATTCTTGACAGAAATTCAAGCAAAAATAAAATCTTTACTTCTTTGGACCTTACCCAGGGCTACCACCAAGTGAAAATAGCCAAAAAAGATGTCCATAAAACTGCATTTTCAACGGCTGAATGTGGTTCATTACTTAAGAGTACTTAAGAGTACCTTAAGAGTACTTAAGAATACTTAAGAATACCTTTTAGACTTAAAACAAGTTCGAGCGCGCTATGTTGACCCCTATTACACCTGTTAAGAGGATTAAAGAATATCATTCATTTTGTCGATGATGTTATATGCGTGGCAGAAAACGCTGAACAACACAGAAGTTCAGACAGGGCAATTTAAAATGCCGGCCTGAAAAAGTAAATTTATTTCAACCTAAAATTAAATTTTTAGGAGTAGTAGTAACGCAAGGAGAGATTTCCCCAGACCCTTATAAAATAAAATGTGTTGAAAACCTCAAACCCCCAAGAACTATGAAAGAATTAAGGGGAATTTTAGGTCTTACTGGCTACTTTAGAAAATTCGTGCGCAATTACGCCCCAATTGCATAACCCCTCACGGAATTAACTAAAGGGGTAACTCCCATAATGTTACCTGGTCCCAGGAAGCTCAAACTTCCCTAAACCGTCTCAAAAAGGCACTCACTTCTGAACCAATATTATCACTTCCTGATTTCGAAAACGGACAATTTGTGGTCACAACCGATGCCAGTTCAAAAGGCATTGGGGCTATTCTTTCGCAAATAATTCCCATAGGAAACCCTGATCCTTTAAAAGGACCTTCTAATCAAAAAAATAGAAAAGTTATATGCTATTCGAGTAGAACCTTATCAAAGGGCGAAAGTAGTTATTCCGCCACAAACTTAGAATTATTATCTTTAATCCACCACTTGCAAAAATTTAAACACTATTTAATTGGTAGCAAATTTATACTACGATCAGACCATAAAATCTTGCAGTACCTGCGCACATTTAAAAACCCCACGGGAATTCTAGCTAGATGGATTATGAAAATCGAAGACCTAGATTACGAATTTGAATATTTAAAAGGTAAACAAAATGCAGCTTGTGACGTTTTGAGTAGATACCCAGAAAATATTCCGTCGGAAGCTGAGGAAAATGAAGTTAACACTATCAATGCTAAGAGCAAACAAGGACGTAAGAAAAACAACGTCAAGTACACGGTAAAAGAAAATAAGATTAACTATTGTCCCTTGTCTTTAGAAAATATAAAAAGAAAGCAAAAAATGGACGAAATGTGTGTAGCACTAATTAATTATTTTGTGAATGACGATGTGTTACCGGATAAATTCAAAACTCTTAGAAAAGAGATAGATAATTTTTACTATGATCTTGATGAAGAAATACTATGTAGAATCGTGACTGCTGAAACAAATAGAAACCAAACCTCAATAATACTTGTATTACCACAAAACTTAATAATACCTGCATTTGAATATTTTGATTCAGATATAGGTGGACACTTAGGAGTAACGAAAACTTTTCATAAATTAAAATAATATTTTTACGTGCCGTCGGCAATAACAAAACTTAAAGAATTTATAAGTACATGCGAAGCGTGTAACTTAAGAAAAATCCTCCTCCAAGCTTATCCTAATCCTCCAATGGGAAGAGTCCCGGTAGCGAGATTCCCCTTCGATATTGTCTCATTTGACTTATATTGAACAAGTGGAGACTTGCCTGTTTCCAACAGAGGTCATACTTGTATTCTTTCAGTTATAGAGCACTTTTCTGGATTTACTTTTGCAAAAGCATTAAAAAATCCAGGTGCTTACGCCACAAGTAAGGCGTTAGCAAAATTATTTTTACAATTTGTCGTTTCAAATAAAGTTTTAAGTGACAACGGAAGCAATTTTGTTTCAAAAGTAACAAAAGATTTAATGAATTTTCTTAATTTAGAGAAAATGGTGACAGCTCCGTACCACCCACAAGCTAATGGTAAAATAGAAAATAGGCATAAAATATTTTCGAACGTATTAAGTATTTATACAAAAGACAATAGGAACAACTAGGATCAATTCTTACCATATTTAACTAACGTAATCAACACTGCTTATTCTGAAACAAATAAAGATAATCCATTTTATTTACTTTTTGGTCGTGATTTTAGAATCCCGTATAATGAGATTATTGAATCTCGGCAGTATTATAATAACTCGGAGGATTACAAACAAGAATTCATAAATAGGATGAGGAAAACTTATAAAACAGTTAAGGAAGAGTTGGAAAAATGTAAAATAAACCAAGAGCTAAGAAAACAACCCAACGTCAAGGGGAGCATAGATTTCAAAATAGGAGACTGCGTCTACCTAAAGAACAAGGCAAAAACGGAAGGCAAAAAACTTTCCAACAAATATTCTGGACCGTAGAGAATAGTCAAAAAGTACGATAACGATTATACATTTAAAATGGAGAACCCCGATAGCGGAAGAACTTACAAGGCACATGCTAGCCGAATAAAAAGAGCCAAATATCCAGAGAGATGGTTATCACGTCCCTCCTCTACTGACTCGTCAGATGCCGAAAATGAGCCCCCTAAATCAATATTGGCAGAGCTAAAACCCTTAAATTTTAAACAAGATTATTTTGAAGATGACAGTGATGAGGAAAACTTTGAAGAATTTTTAGCAATGAAAAATCTAGTTATTCCTAAGAAAGAATCCCTAATACCAGGATTTTTCCCTGAAATAAAAACGCCAAAAGATCCAAAAAGTTATTCATCGGAGAGCGCAGGAGAACTAGATTATACGATATCTCCAAAAACTCAATTTTTCCCTGATAAAAGTTCGACCCCTAGTCCACCCAAAAGATTTTCAGGCGATATGGTTTCCCCTGCAACACCAATAGAAAGGTCCCTGTCATTGCAGGAAGAATTAAACAGAGCTGTAGAAACCCCCCGTATTACTGTGAAGAAAACTCCTCCCAAAGATTCAGCTAATACAAATCTGCGAGAAGCTATGGATTTAATAAATTTCCCCATAAAAACGAGTCAAAGTACATTGCCCGAGAATAAAACTGCCAAGGATGACCAGCAGGCAAAATATTATGATATAACTGTGTCCAAGGTCAAGCCTAAACAGTGGACTTCATGGAGGGAAACCCTAGTGCAAAAAATGCACCATCCCCCTCAGGACATGGTATTCAAACAGTGGAGGAACCCCGCAAAAACTCTTGATTCCTCACAAAGCTCTCAAGAATCTTTCAAATCTCCCGAGTTGAAAACTCAAAGTGAGGACTTAGAGAATAAACCTTCTACTTCCAGAGGAGTAGAAATTTACGAAGGAAGGGCAACTGATACCTCAAAAAGTGCCACCTCTAAAAGTTTTAATCCGGATTCGTCGGAAACCAGTTCCGAAGAGTCGGACGGCAAATCAGACCATAGGGTAATTAAAGGAATAGGAAAATCAAAACCGACTTCAGCCGCCGCACACGTGAAACAAACGAAATTAAAAGGGCAAGAATTTTTGAAAAAACAATACAAAAAGTTTGATCTTATTTCACTAGAAAAACCGAAAAAGAAAAAACCGCAAGAAGTCGAGGAGAAAGTAACGACACAATCGGGTAGAACGGTTAAAAAACCCGATAGATGGAATTAAACTTAATCAGTATAGGATTAAAAGATTTTAATGAATGAGCGTCATAAAGGAATAATGATTTAAAAAAAAACTTTTAATTTACGAGTAAAAATCATACAATTATAAAAAATGCTGTAGAAAAATTTTGTTCAGCATATATCATGGCTTCGCATGAATCAAAACCGTCTGATACCGTCTGTTCAACATATATCAATTCCCGAAAACAAATTCTAATTAAAAAGTAACATTGCATATAATTAATTCGAATAATTTCGTTTAATATAAAAAAAGTCTACCCGTACAATTCCCGTACGATGTATCCAGTCCAACTGAACGAAGCCGTGATAGGAAGTACTAAGCGAGAAATATTCATACACCTTAGAAATGATCTTTGGTTATTTTCTGTTCCAAGAGAAACTGTTAGAACTTTGTCTTGTTATAATAATACAGAAAGAATAGACCCAAGTTAAAAAACAGAATTACTGTTACAAATGTGGGTACGATAACCATAAAACAAGGGTGTCGACTTGTAACTAAAGAGTCAACTGTTCGAACGCCGATAATTACCACGAGCACAACGATAATAAGTCCCAATATAACCAACTTCAAGGCAATTAACCTGTCGTACACTATTCCCAATATAGAAAACGAGGAAATGAAAACTTCGATATGGTCCAAAATAGAAAAGAATAAAGGGACATTAAGGCTTACAAAAATAAGAGAAGCATTAGATTCCCAGATTCCCCTATTTACAAATGAAGACCAGAGATTAACGTATGTGGATAATAGATACGGATTGTTCTCAACCAATTTCTGGTGGAACATGCTACTGGCCGTATGTTTCGTATTCGCGACCTCCCTGACCATAAGACCCTTATTGACTTTTAATTATGGAAAAATCCTGAGACAAAGAAGGCGAAAACCAAGAGAAGAACACGGGGAAACAGCTGAAATGCAGAGGTTAAACCCGCAACCCCATGAGAACGTCTAAGCCAAGAAAAAGGGAAGACATTAGAAAACGAGTGGGTATAGAGGTCTCCACTCGTCCTTGCTATGTCTTGTTCCCTCATTGTAGTGTCGTTTACGTAAAACCGTGCGGTTACGACGCTGCAAAATGCGTGTCTTAAACAGCACGGACGTGCGTGAACAATGCAGGCATGAACAATGTTGTAAAATTAGACCTCAAACTTAATAATGTAGCGTAAATTATGTTAAATGGTTATTTTAAATCTAACATAGTATTAAATAAGTGCCGAAAAAATTAAAGGGAAATGTGTTTATTAAAGTATACTTACGAAAATAATAAGAGACCTTATTTACAGCAACAACGTGATTTTTTGTTTATTATGTATTAAGACTACTTGATTTCAAAGAACGTGTGATTCTGCCTCGTTATTTTTATTACAGGAAGTGGATTGACATATTGGATATCGATCATTACAATGAGTTGTCCAGTGCAGATACAACCTCGTAGCATCTATTTTCATCATACCTCAACCAACGAAGAGTACTCACCATAGACTCCAGCCAATTTCATCCCAGCTTCGTCTACGAAAATAATAGTTACCTTTGATCGTTACTTCCTCGACCACGAACAATATTACGTATCAGGTAACATTATATTTGAATCTCAGTATCCAGTGCATTATCGAACTATATAATCACATAAATCCTGAGAACCCCCTCGACCAGTATAAGATATAAGTACCTAAATATCACCCATGATAATCCTTATGGGCACATGAACCATTTGACTGTATAGTTATGATATTTGATGACCCCAAAAACTATTTATGTGTCACAGACTCACGCGTCGAATCCCTTTCGACCATCAGTAGGAATCAATCCTATCCCCTCTGTGTGGAAAGTTCATATTTCTTTTATCCCATAAATGTTACGAGATAATTTCAGAAAAATGGACCTGGAAACCAAAATTAACCCCAGTGACTAACACCTCAGTGACAATATACCCCTCCCACAAGTTAAAGACAATATGTTGAAGCAGTCACTATAGTTTGATGTCGACCTGTTCCAAATCCAAATTTCAATTCCCCCGTGATTAACCTAGGAATCACCGCAAAGGTTAATAGACGCAAACCATGAGCTAACAATTATGATTAATTCTATACGAGAATACATTCTCTATGTGCCTCAAAAATATCCCAAAAATGATATGCTGAGAAGAAAATAAACGCACTCCCAGTGTTCGACCCCTTAATAATAAGGCACCCTGTGAACTATCAAAAAGCAAGTGGGAATGAACTCTGATAGCACATTCCCACACCTGTAGTTGGAAGCATCATTTCCCAATTCACAGTTAGAGAAAACTTGTCGTGTGAACACAATCGTGCTTGAACTGTCCCATGAAGAATCCATAACGTAAGTGCTTTAAAAATTTTTCCAAGACGAAAAGAGTGAAGGACAATAATTTACAACAGAAGGATTGAGTACGCTAAAGAGACTCGAATGGTGATGAAATAAATGTGAATTTACATATGTTACTTCTTAATAGCTTTGACAACTCAAAAATCCCAATATCCTATCATTAACGTTGCGTAGCAAACATCCCCAGTGAAAGTGTTTTAATGTAACCAGTGAACAGGGTAAACCCAATATTGTGTGTTTTAAATCGTTCTTGTATGTAGTGTTAGATGTCCAGATAGAGTTATGTGTAGCGTTGTCGAGCTATTCATTTAATGTAGCGTAGATAGAAAGCAGCGTGCTATATAGACAGCAAAATAAAAAAAAGCCTTGTAAAAAGTGAATTCAAAAAAAAATCTTATGTAAAGGTAGAATAGCCCCAACTTTGTTGGAAATGTAAAAGTAATCAGTGTTGGATGTAGAAAAAAAATTAGCTAGGCTAGAACCATGAATAATCTTAGTCCGGTAGATGGATTTTAGATAGGGATGTAGAATAAAGTAAGAAAAGTAATAGAGAAAATTTTTAGCACCCCTGATTAAGCCAAAATATAAATATGAAATAATTATGTAGAATAAATAGTTAATATATTGCGAACACTTCAAAAGTCCAAAGGCAAGCAAGTCCTAATGACGGGACGTCATTAATTAATGGGAAGGGTAATATGTCCCGTGAGTAAAATACGATATATTTAAAATACAAAAATAAAGTTCCTTCTTTCTAAAGATAAATCCGACTTCCTCTAATTAAGTTGAAATCTAGTTTCAAAAAAAGAAAAGTCCTTAATGAGCAAAGAGAAAAATTACAGTTTAGCCTCAGACAAAGAACGGCGCTATCCAGCTTTCGATTTCGCTAAGATAGTTGGCAATAAAAAAGACGCTACACACACAATGTTTCTCAGGAAGTTTAAATTGTAAGAGCCGTGTGTACGTACGTTTGAATCATCAAAAATATTTAAGACAGATTATTGGACAGAGGGTTTGGCCCGCCTCAGGACTTAGGCCAATCGTGGGGTAGCTCCCACGGCACATGATCAGGACTTAGGAGATATAGTGAAGAAAAGTGTTTTTCGTGCTCTTATTATTATTGTCGACAGAATTATATTGGCATTCAGGCATTGCGATTCAAATTATTGTAGAGACTTGGTTATTATTTGCCGTCATTTGAAGTGACCCATTGCTGTACACCTAAACATGTAAGTCTCAATAAAACCATTGCTTTTCTATTGTGTGTTTATTTTATTTTATATGTATGTATCTAGTCACACGACAGGTAATTAGTTCGTATATCTCCAAGGTACGTTCCCAGAAGGAATCTGATTTCAAACCAAACGATGCTATTGTAAAATTTACCGGCGAAACCATAGATTTTCTTATCATTTTTATAGTTTGCTTAGCCTATCACTCGACCTAAGAAAAATTCACTCGGCGGAAACGGTGCGACCTTTAACGCCTTAAACGGCACAGTCTTAAGCGCTATAAGTGGCGCTATCGAAGAACTTATAAGGTGTAAGTTCACAGCTTTAAAGTACGATATTAGATTTGACGCGGTCAATATTTATGACCACAATTGCCTCAGTCATTTTTTTTTCTTTTATCGCTACAGATACACAGACAAAGAGAGTTAGAGAGACAGAAACAGATACAAATACATAGATTCAGATATACAAACCGACAAGACAGGCAGTGGAACAAGCAAACACCCGCTTAGATACATAGGAAAAGAGAGTGAGAGAGACAAAAACACATACAAATATATAGATTCAGACATACAAACCATCAAAGACAGGCAGTGGGACAAGCAAACCCTCGCCCAGACACACAAGCAAAGAGATTGAAAGAGACAAAAACAAATACAAACATATAGATTCAGACATACAAACCAAGAAAGACAGGCAGTGGGACAAGCAAACATCCGCCTAGACACACAAGCCAAAAGAGTGAGAGAGGCAAAATCACATACAAACATATAGATTCAGACTTGCAAACCGACAAAGACAGGCACAGAGACAAGCAAACACCCGCCCGGACACACAGGCAAAGAGAGTGAGAGAGCTTAATAAAAAAAATTAATAATTATCGGCTTAATAAAGAAATTTAATGCTGGGTGGATGGTTTAGGGATTTTAAGTCTAGGTAGACAAATGTGCTATATTACTTTTACTCGTTTCCTCATGTGTTTGAACATGCATATTATGTTTAAGCTCGCGAGAGTTTTTCCACCGAATCATGTGGTGCTAACATTCCGTCCGAATGAATCAATTCTGTACAAGAATCCACAAGAGTCCTTGACTAGACAAATTTTGTTGTCAAATGGATCCTAAATTTTACTGGTTATTCTTGTGGATAATAGTAGAGAATTTGATTAAGCATACATAGTCCCTCCCTGAGTCTGAGCAGCCATTGTATTCAACCTTGAA
This sequence comes from Artemia sp. Kazakhstan ARC1039, assembly GCA_029168905.1. Taxonomy (NCBI): domain Eukaryota; kingdom Metazoa; phylum Arthropoda; class Branchiopoda; order Anostraca; family Artemiidae; genus Artemia; species Artemia sp. Kazakhstan ARC1039. The sequence continues at coordinate 14,800 of JAQQPU010015211.1, forward strand.
CTTTCTTCTGATGCATCTTGTGCATAGTTCCAGAAATCAGGCCCTCGTCGCCTGTTTCCTCTGGTAGGCCCTCGTCGCCTGTTTTCTCCGGCAGGCGCTCGTCGCCTGTTTTCTCCGGCCCTAGTTCAGATACAGAAATAAGGCCCTCATCACCTGTTTCCCCCGGCAGGTCTTCGTCGCCTGTTTTCTCCGGACCTAGTTCAGATTCAGAAATCGGGCCCTCGTCACTTGTTTCCTCCAGCAGGCCCTCGTCGCCTGTTTTCTCTCGACCTAGTTCAGATTAAGAAATCAGGCCCTCGTCACCCGTTTCCTCTGGCAGGCCCTCGTCACATGTTTTCTCCAGCCCTAGTTCAGGTTCAGAAATCAGGCCCTCGTTACCTGTTTCCTCCGGCAGGCCCTCGTCACCTGTCCAAATTTTTTTCTACTAGACTGATGAGTTAGTTTTCTGACGTTATGTCGGGTTTTGGTCCTTGTTTATACCAACACTCGGAAATGTCATGGTTTTTACGATTACAATTACAGCACTATTTATGTTTTAACCATGATTTTGTAGGGTTTCCTTGTTTAAAGATAATTTCTTAAACCACATTGGCCTGACATCACATAAAGAAAGAAAAACGAGCAAAAATGGGGTTTTTATAGGCCAAATGAAGATACTGAAAAAACAAAGCGAATATTTCGAGAGGACAAACGCCTCTCTTCTTCAGCGCGAAACGAAACGATGTATCAATAAAAGCTAAAAAATTAGAAGAATTAAAA
>JAQQPU010015212.1:0-21568 GCA_029168905.1 Artemia sp. Kazakhstan ARC1039
AAAGCATAGTTTCAACATAATTAAAAAAATCTTCAGTGCTTTCCAAGTTCCTAGTAGGTCTGATTTCCGTATTTGTTAGGTAGACAAATTCCACCCTAACTCTTCCTCCATATGCAGGCATAGTAAATGGGTTGATTTTTTCATTCATCCTCTACTTTGCTCATCTCACAACTATCTGCTCTACATATTTCTTGGATCACTATTACTCTCTGTATCTTTGTTTTTGAGGATAGAGTAGAATTGGTGAGGTACTTAATATCCATTTGCCTCTTTTTTTTACTCCTTTGGGATTACTCGGACTATGCTACTGCGAGTTCTTTGCTGAACATGGTCGAGGGTGTTCTGAGCCTCTTCATTGGGGAACGACCCTCATAAATTTTACCAAATTTGTAAATGATTTTACCCAGGTCTATCGACAAATAAAAGAAAAAAAAGTTTCGTTAGGCTTCCAACTATTGAGCAAAGTACGTACAAAATGAAGATTAAAGTGAAATTCGACACGTTACACATTCTATTAGATCGAAATTATGCCCACTGTATATGTGTTTTAAAAACTAAAAATTTAAATTTGTCTATCTTCTAGGAATAACTGAGCTTGACGCAACAACGCGGAAGGCAGAGCTCGTATTAGCTGAACACGTTTCTTGCCATTCATCTACACAGACTATCGACCACCTGTCTACAATTATTAAGAATCTTTTTTCCAGGCTTGTTTCTGAAGCTGTGAGAATGAAACGAACCAAATGTTCAGCCCTAATCAAGAATGTTCTGGGGCCTGAAACTCTTTGCGAGATTTTCGAGGATAAGTCCATAAAAGGGATCCCATAAAAAGAGATAGATCCCTCAAAGTGGAAACACTGGCTTCCTATACTCACAAAAGAGCAAGCCCTACTTTTTCTGTTTCATGCCTGTCAACCAACATGCTTTCCCTGTAGTTTCTAATAAAGTTTGATCCAATATCAGTGAAAAACAGATTCAGAAGGCAGTTCAAATCTGCACTTTACACATAAGTTTTGGTTCGGCTTTCAGAAGTACAGGCTCAAGAGTTATTATTTTTCCAAGAAGTGCTAGAAGGTCAAAACATCGTACAATAATAGTCAAAAAGAACTGTAAACAAACCATCATATTTTCAAGATCACTTAGAATCCCTAACAAGGCTAAAGGATTTGGAGGTCATACTAAAGTAGAACACCCTTTAAGGAAGTTCCTAAAGATCTAACTATCTGGAAATTATACGAATTAAATTGTATTTGGTAAAACTAGAAGAAACCTTAGAAGAAGTTTTACAAAATTCTAATTCTATTAGTTGCTTGATAACATTGGCCATCTTGAATATTGTGGAAACAAAATTACATAACATTTTATACAATAATATACACATAGCAATAAAATAAAATCTAAAGGTCCCTACGATTTTACTGTAATTTCACTTGGTTTTCTTCCTTCTTCTATTTAACAGTAGATGGGCTTTCCAGTAATACTAATTAGCCCTTTTCCTATTGCCTCACTCTGTGGGCTATAGAGCTACTGGCTTGATTGCCTCATATTTAATAGATAATTTCAGATATCTTTCAGTAGATCTTTCGACTCTAGGAGTTCAATTATGAGATGATAGATGTCGATTTCTATGCTCTTTGTGCAGGTATAGTTGGCTAGGCTCTTGGCTGATAGTGATATTTTGTGGTGTTTGAAGCATTTTAAAAGTTTACAAAGCACAGTTTATATAATTATCCAGTATGATCATTCCCTATCTCACCCATTATAAAAACCCAGACTGGGGTGCGAGTGCTCCAGAGAACGTAGAAACATAAGCGGCATCAGATGTTTTCACGGGTAGACAAGTCAGACGCAAAACAATCGGAAACAAGTGGAAACCCGCTATTACGAATAATGCACTTTGTAACCAAGTCAGACGTGAAACAATCGGAAACAAGTGGAAACCCACTAACACACAGATCCATAACTGCACGAAGAAGTGGGAGGAGCTTTTTGTTCGCACCAAGAACGAAGACTAGAAATGATCTGCGATAAGCTTACTGGATAATTATATAAACTGTGTTACAAAGCAAGGTATGTTGTGCAGACGTCAGTATATTACATTCAAACAGGCAATGGTCAATTGTTTCATTATTCATATTACAATGCCTGCAAAGAGGGGACAGGGGAATTGAACCACTTGAATTAGAAAACTTATACGAGAATGCAAGAAAATTTAGTCCATTTGTTCCAGAACGAATTCTATGATAAATTTTAAAAAAGATACTTGTTGGGAAAGGGAATAAGGATAGGATTTATCTTATTACAATTAACATCTGATAGCCTCCATCGGTAAATATCTCTAATCGGGATAGGTCTCCCACTTGGCTGTTCAATATTTATAGAATTTTTTGCTATTTCATCAACCTGATGTTTACCACTTATGACAGAGTGGCTAGGAATATACTGAAAATAAGTTCTTATGCCTCTTGAAGCAAGATTATCTATAATACTGAGACAATGATAAGTATCAATGTCCATTTTATAGTGAGGAGCTGAAGCCAGCAACTCAAGGCTTGATAAAGAATCGGAATATACAATCATATTATTTGAATTTACAATCAAAGGTTGGTTTTCCTTAAGGTGTTCTAATGCCATGATAATGGCATTTAACTCAGAAGACATTATAGATAAATTATTATATAATATCTCGCCAATTGCAATTTTCAGGTAAGGAAGGAAAGCACCACTTGCGACCTTCTCATTCATTTTTGACCCATCAACAAATATTTGGAAGTGATTTTTATAGGTAATTGTATTAGGTTCAGCAAATTTTTTTTTGGACAAAAGCAATGGGGGTTCAATCTTTATTCCACTTTGAGAAATCAGTATTTATTATGGGAATTGACCAATTCCCTGCAGGGGATTGGGGGAAAGTTGGTGTAATAGACTTTGCTGGTATGGGGAACTTCTTTTGAATATTGGCATACTCATCTGCAATACCTCTATACATGGCTGGATTTCTTAACCAATTATGTAAGATATTTGAGCTATTTGATTCCATTTTAGTAAGATGTTTTGACAAGAGAAAGCTACTTCTCTTTCTTATTGTTGTTAATCCACTCTCCATAAGCAGAAACTTGGTGCTTGTGGGTTTCCTAAGACCAAATATGAGACGTATTATATCATTTTGTGTTGTTTCAATTTTTTGCATCTGGGTCTTTGCACATGCACCATAGACGATGAGCCCATAGTCAATATGGGGTCTTATATGTGATTTATAAAACTGGAGTAACGTTTTCTCCTTACACCCCCAGGGTGTGGAAAGAAGTCTTTTTAGTATATTTGTTTTTCTATAGCATTTTTTTATTATGTTTGAAATGTGGAGGTGGAAATTAAGTTTTTGGTCAAGCATGAGACCTAGGTATTTAATATGATTATCTTCTGGAATAGTTGTTCCATTTAGAGTTAATCTTGCATTAACATGATTTCGCTTTCTGTGAAATTGGATTATTTTTGACTTGGTAGGTGCAATGGGTAAACCTGAATGTTGAGAGAATTTTTCAAACTTGAAAAGTGACTTTTGTAGATTTGACTGTGCTATCTCAAAAGTTTTGCCAGATGACCATAGCACCAGATCGTCAGCATATTGTAGATTCGTGTGGGGTAGGTTCATGTCCCAGAGATATAGGGCAAAGAGGAGGCAACTGAGGACTGCTCCTAAGGTAGGCCTTTGGCTATTGTCTTTTGGGGTGAAGAGGCTGAGCCAACACAAACAATGAAACTTCGCACTTCTATGAAGGATTTTAAAAAAGATACTAGCTTGGGGGGTAGTCCATGGTTTGCAAGTTTGTTTAAAAGGATTTGGTGGTTCACATTGTCATATGCCCCTTCAAAATCTAGGAAAGCTGCAACTAGGACATTTTTTTTAGAATGATTCATTTATTACATTGGTTAGCAAAATGAAAGCATCTGTTGAGGAGTGGGGTTTCTTGAATCCAGTTTGAGTGTGAGGGATCATATTATTTTTTTCAACAAACCAGAGGAGTCTGTGATAGATCATTTTCTCCATTGTTTTCCCCATCACAGGAGTAAACATTATGGGCCTATAGGACTCAGGGTTATCTTTGGGTTTATGTTTCTTTAGGATTGGTAGGAGGGGCGAACATTTCCATATATTGGGGAACATAGACGATGCCCAAGCGAGATTATAATAATTTAGCAGTTCTTGTTTGTATGAAGGGGTGAGATTCTTTATCCATGTAGGGTGTATATTGTCATAGCTCCCGCTAGTTTTGGTCTTAATATGATGTACTGCATTATTCATTTCCTGGATTGAAAATAGACTAGTTATATACTCGGATCCTGGGCGTGCTTAGTAACTTGAGTTCATAGGAATTGGGGACATTTTGCTTTGATTATTTGATGTTAGCTCATTAACAAAAAGAGTTGGAAATAGCTTAACTTTTTCATTATCATTGTCATAATGGGTATTATTATGTATAAGCTCATACAGGAGTGGGTTAGGGGAAGTCTTTTCCCCACAGATGTGGCTTATGACTTTATGTATAATTGGCTCATATTTTTCTCTGGAGAGATTATTTGCAAAATTATTCCAGTATTTATATTTAGCATCTATTATAGTCAATTTAGATTAGATTCTGCTTGTAATTTTTTTAAATATGTAGTAAGTGATGGTTTTTTTATGAATTCTGTCCTAGCTGCCTTTTTTATTCTCCATTTATTTTAGCACTCATTTGTCCACCATGCTTTAGGAATGTGTTTAGGGAATGTTTTCTTAGGTGTTGTCCTGGGGATTGCATGATTAGATGTATTTATTAGTAAAGATGTCAAGACTTCAGCATGTGTGTCAACTGTTGTGTTTGAAATGCATGAATCTTAGGTAAAACTTGTAATTTCATCATTTAGCTTATTTTGGAACATAGACAAATTTGCTTTAGTGTTGATATATTTGGAGGTATGTTATAGAGTTTCAGCCAGTTCATTTAGGGAGCAAACTATAGCAAAGTGGTCAGTACATAGACTATCAATTTTATTTATGTAAATTTTATTTGAAAAATTTAATGACACAATTTGTAGGTCGATTGTGGAGAATCTGCCACTTTTGGGGTTGAAATATGTATTCAGGTTCGGAGGGGTAGCAACAGCTAATTCATTATTATTTGAAGTCATATACTCAATCAATTTACTAGCTTTATTTGCTGGTTTATTCCCCCACAAAAGGTTGTGGGCATTGAAATCTCCACAAATAATGATATTTTTTTAACATATTAGGATTATTTATATAATTAAAGAAATCCATGGCATCTGTAGTTTGGCCATTTGGGTTATAAAAGCTTATTATGTAGGTTTTTATATTATTCAGCCGAACACTGATACCAATTGCATCAACATCATTTGCAAAATCTGGAAAATTGATGCCACAGAATTTCATATTATTTTTAACTAATAAAGCTACTCCACCTCTTTTTCTCTCTTGATGATCTATCCTTTCTCATGATAGCATATCCCTGAGACTTAATTTGTTGATTTTGGGTTAAATGAGTTTCTTGGAGGCAAGCAATATTAATGGAATTATTATTCATGAAAGATATTAGTTCATTTAGCTTATTTTCTGTGAGTGATATTACGTTCCACTGGAGTATTGATATGTGTTGTGTTGTTGATTTATTTTTCATATGACTGTGTATCAATGTTCAGCTTTGTTAAAAGTAAAGCAAGATCTTTTTTTGCTTGAATGAGCAAATCATAAGGGATGTAGATTTTTGCCAATTCTGCAATGATTTATGTTTTCTGTATTTGATGAATGTTCATGGCCTGAACTGCATTACAGTTTAGAATAAATAAGCATATATTTGGGGATTGAATGTTTGGTTGTGCATCCTGTTTGTCAGTTAAGGGATTAATTCCTGGTAATGATTCTGGTTTGTTTCTTCTTGGGAGGGGGGGGGGGGGGCCAGGCTGATCTCATCTCACCGGACAAGGAGGGTTGTTGACTTGGTGATTCCATCTGAAGGGGATGTGAGCTAAGGGGCTTAGAAGATGGTGTTTTATACAGGGTACTTGATGCATTGGTGGCGTTTGACTTAGGGGTTTTGGTTGGTTTCATTACAGGTTTTATTTGGTACTGTTGGGCAGCATTTGCTTCCATTGCTGCAAAGGGGTATGGAATGGCCTTCTCTGTTGCTATTTGGAATGTTATAGCTCTTTTCTTATATGCAGGGCATAGTAATTTATTTATAGATTCATGTGGGCCTTTGCAATTGATACATGTAGGCTGAGTGTTGTTGCAAGTTGTCAACTCTTTAGAATGGAAAGCTTTACAATTACTATACTCTAGGAGAATTTCATTGCATTTGTTTGTTACGTGTCCCAGTTTGAGACACTTCTGACACTGGATAGGCTTAGGTTTGTGTTCCTTGTGCGGTTTGATTTGCCCAAATAGGAATAACTTTTCTTGGATATTAATTTTTTCCTTCAGTGTAAATAAGAAGGATCTACTTGTTTTTAGGCCATTAGAGTTAGGTTTGCCAAGTTGGGTAATATCTTCAACTAGGATTGTTTTGCCAGCCCTATCTGAGAGCCCTTCTTTTAACTCCAGGATGGATATTTCTGGGGGTACATTATAAACTACTATTTTTGTTGGGGATTGTTTTGGGTTTCATTTAGATGCATTAATTGGGGTATTCAGGAGGGATTTTAGGTTAATTATTGTTTCTGCTGATTTCTGATCTTGGACAGCTATTAGCAGAGATCCATCCCGATGAATATTAAGAGAGAACATTGATTTTAGCATTTTGAAAATTGCAACTCTTATTGCAGTAATCTTTTTTATTTCAAATGGGGTAATAGGAGAAATTTTGAGGTAAATTCCTAAGTTTTGTGAGGGAGGATCTTGGGTAGGGAGATGGGAAATGCTTTTGATTGGGGAGATTTTTTTCTTTTTTAGAGCTTCTAGAAAGGACCTCTTGAAACCCATTATCATCAATTATAGTGACATTAGCCCCTACACTGATCATTTTCCTATTCTCAGAATTGGAGCTACCATGTGAACTTTGAGATAGTGAGCTTGACCATTCAATATGGGTATCAGTTTCACTTGTATTTGGGGTGGGATCTGGGGGGACATTTTTTTGAGGACTTCTAATCATTGCCTATTGGAAAAAGCTTTAAACTAAAATGAAACTAAAACAAGAAAGGATAATACAATGATAACAAACCGTCTGCACTCTACTATGGGGAAAAGAAACACCACAGTATAACCCTGAGGATGATTTGAGCAGGATTGGTTCGGTACAACTGCCGATTAATTGAGATAATATTTCACAAGAGAATTTATTTTAAATTTCTTAAAATGTTACTGCTGTAAAAAGATTGGGTTCATTGGTTGTCACGTTCTCTAATCTGCTACTTCCTCTCGTGAAACTCCGAAACCTTGAGAAGTAATCTCTGTGGACCTACATTTAGTTTTTCCGCTGATGTTTTATGTCTAAAAGGTCCAAATTTCCAAATCATTATGTTAACGAGGAGGGGGGCACAGTTTTGAGCACCAAAACTCTGCTTGGGGATAAGTTGTTCGCTTGTAATGGGTCATTACCACTTAAGTGAGTCGTCAGACTCTTTTTTAAGAGTTAAAAAAGGGTCAATTAAATTGCAATTATCAACTAGAATTTCCGTAGATGGTGAACAGCACACAAACTCAGGTGGTCCTGGAATCTCTTCGCCCTTTAAAGGAGTCTTACAGTCTTTAGCGCGAATGTAAATATACCTATAGGCTGAACCACCTTGTTCATGGACCGCTTGAGTAGGATACCGAGTGCATGGTGTTCATGTAAAAGGGGGTAATTTAGGATACATATTATCGAAGATAAATTCAAATAGTAGCAGAACATTGAGTTTCTGGCTCTAACATGAAAAAAGAATTGTTACATCGCTAGGAGACCTCTTGGCAGCACCTTGTTATATTTGAAAATAATGGTAAAAAAGAATCACCTGAATATAGTTTAGCAATCTCGACTATAAGTTTCGCAGTAATCTGAACAAAAGGGCATATCTGAAAAGTTACCGTTTTCAATAGACTTTTGATGTTAAACTGTCATCACTCAAAATACCTTGTAAAAATACCTAAAAGACCTTGCACTTAAATCATCCAGGAAAAGGATTATCCCGGTCAATACATATTTTTGATTTCTGTAAAAGTTGAAAAGGTAATTGTACGATAAACCCCCTACCGATCAAGATGTTCATTCATTCACGCATTGTAGAATCGGTTTTTTTTCGTTATTTTCTTTCAGCTTAGCGTGAGACAAGAAAAAGAGAAGTGACAGAATAGATGGAAAATATATAATTCGGGCTATATATTTGCTTATTAGGGGGGAGGGTAAAGTATTTGGACAGTGTGAAGTTAGAAAACAATTCTTACTTCATAATATGAAGAATAATTGTACCTAACACATTGGGCTTGTAGACCCGCTACACTTTACTCCCAACCCCCTAATGTGCAAATATTTAGCCTAAATTTGTTTCTAATGTATTACATTTTTTATCTTACTTTGGTATATTTCACTAGGATTGAGCGTCAGAGAACATGTTAGCAGAAAATTATTTACTGGGTACATCATTCAAGTACCTTTGAAAGTATCAAGTACACCTTTTCGTGTTGATGCTCAAATTTAAAAGGATGCTTTCGGCTGATTTTATCAACGCATCTACGAATAACCTTTTATATAATAACTTGGAATATTTAAATAAAAAAAATAATATTCAAAGGGGTAAAAGTACCGTTTAAGAATGGTGAATTCTACTTGCTCCTTCCCTCAACACAGTGTTCATTCAAATAGCACAAAAAATGTGTCACAACATCAATTTACTTGGATGCGAATATGCACAATGTTCATGCAAGCTGCGCGTGATAAGTCTGGAAAAAACTTAAAGCATATTTACATAAACATTTGGACTACAAAAAAAAACAAAGCAAAAAAAAACAACTTGGGAACAGTCAGATAGGAGCTTCGAAAATTATAGCATTACCGGCTTACGGCAGCACAGAGTATTCAAAAGTAAGGTCATTTACATAAATGACGATTCTGGTTTCTCTTGTGCCCAGGGCAATATCTTGTTTAATTGTCTTCCCTGTCTCCCACAAAATTTGCCGGCCAAATTTAACAATATTTTCAATTATTAATGAAATTGAACTTTATTTTTTAATTTATTTTTTTAATTACTTAATTTTTGTTACTTATTTTAATTGGACTATTTCAAGTATTATTATTTTATGCTTTTTTTGTTTTTGATCAATTTTATTTTATTATTTTATTATTTATTTTCATTTATTAACTGCTCCTATACTTTATTTTAATATAATTAAAATTTCTAAAATTACATTATAACCATTAGATCATTTATTTGAAATTTTGTGTCCCTAAAACTACTGCGCCAGGGGTGAGTGCCCTTTCTGTCTCCCTCCCGCCTCTGAATTCTCTTTCAGTTCCAAAAAAAACTAGTTAAGCTCATTTAAAAGGGTTCATTGCTGAAGGTAGAAAGAGAAACAAGAAATCTATCAGAGATGTATCAATTTTCAAAATGCAAGCCAATTAACTATTCGACTTGGTCGAACTGTAGTAAAAGTCTATAAATATAGCACACTATAAAAGTGTTGCCACCCTGGCCTGGAAGAATTGACTAAATATGAGAGGAAAAATTTACTAAGTCGCATCTGTTTTTACTCAATGCTCCAAAAATTTTTGGATGCGCGGCCACTGCCACACGCACATCGTCAACCATCAATTTTACTATAGGAGGATAATCAATAGGATTTCCACATTTTTTTTCCTTTGCTTCTTTTTTTCATTTTCCCTTTATTCTCTGTCTGTTTCTATTTTCCTTCGTTTTCATTCAAATAATACTTCTGGTGTCGCTTGTCACTCAATTTCTTTTTTAATTAGAACTATAGATGTCGCTCCACAGGCTGACAATATCAATTCGTTAAAGTTGCGGGAAGTGGAATTTTTCTTTCCCTTCAAAAGCGTGGCGCTATTTCTCATTAATGAAGGGTAGGAGCGGGCTTGTACAAAAAAGAAACAAACCACCTTTAAGGGTCTCTTTTTTATGCCCCCTTCACAAGTCTGTTACTAGAATATTTTTCGTTTGATCGTGGTCGGTCACGAAAGTCAGCGAAGGATATACATTAACCTGCTTCGAATTTTTACCTGCCGGTAAACAACTGTCCTGTTTGTTGAAATCACTTCTTGTAGAATTGACAAAGTCGGACAACAGTTTTCCGTTTGTACCTGTAAGAAGTGAATTCAAAAGGGGAACAGGTATCTCACCATTCTTAGAGTATCTTGTTGGGAGAAAAGATTCTACTGGAAACGGATTGCGAAGCGCCCAAGAACCTAGAATGCCTAGGTCCTTCTGTTGTTTTGTGCAGCTCCGTAAATAGTACAGTAATTTACTATCTGAGTAGACTGTAGTTTATTGCTATTGATTGTTTTTGGTGCCTGACAAAACAAGAAACTGCCGTCAAGACAAAACGGGTTTCCACCTTGAAATTCTAGACACTAATTGTGGCGGTTTGGACCAAGCCGCTGCTCCCCCCTTTTCATTTTCACTTCGCACCATTTGTTTCTTGTGCATCATCGTAGCAACAATTTCTGTCTTCAGCCTATTCTGAAGCTTTGTCTTTATGTTTGACAAAACTGAGAACTGGCATTCTGAATCAGTAGACGAATGAAGGAGACAGTATAGCTGCAACATAAATCTTCAAAGATCATTAAACATCGGTTCCCCCTACAATCTTTCACCAACCACAATTTTTTCAGAAAATAATCAGCTTCAAAAATTTAACTAAGTCTATTTTTCCCAAAGGCTGTCCTAAACTCTAGCTCTGACTAGTGCACGTCAAGGATATCTTTTTTTCTTCTAATTTCCTATCAGAATTCCCCAACCAATTTGAAAATCAAACCCTGAGTACTAATGTTCTGATTGAACCGGTCAAAGCAATGGCAGGATGGATGCACTGAAGGTTCTTGAGCGTCTCATCTTCGCTGTAGAAACTCTTGGCGATCTACCTGCAGAACCCTACATAATATGACTTATAGTTTTTTTGGAATTCTGCAAGCTTCATTAGAAAATGACTGTAACAAATGACACCCAGGTTCATTTCGCTCAGAGGAAGAACTACACTCTGGAGTGTGTGGTCCTCCAGGAAGAGTTTCAAAAATTTACTCATGTGCAGCCCTTTCTATCACACTGGGCTTCATATAGCACTTCAATAGCGAGGTAAATGTAGTTCTGGCACTATTCAGAATACTATGAAGGTAAACTGCTCTGTTCTGAAACTCCAGATTGAGCACATTGATCTTCTTCAGCGTGAAAGACAGAGAATATAGAAATACTTTGCAGAAATACTTTCATTTGCAAGAAGATCTTTTTTGAAACGGTAAATCGGCCTTGCCTTCTCCCGAATAGCCCTATCAGTTTTGGCGTTGTTAGTTTGATAACCTAACCTAACCGTTCACATGTACTGTGTCATTACCACTTAAGTGAGTCGTCAGACTCTTTCTTAAGAGCTAATTACATTCCAATTATCAACTAGAATTTGGGTAGCTGATGAAAAGCACAGAAACTCAGGTGGTCCTGGAATTTCTTTGCCCTTCAAAGGAGTCTTACAGTCTTTAGCGCGGATAAAAATATACCTATATGCTGAACCACCTTGTTCATGGACCATTTGAGTAGGATACCGATCCTCTGGCTCATGTCTAGGAACATTGAGTCTCTGGCTCTCACATCAAAAAAGAATTGCTGCATCGCTAGGAGACCTTTTGGTAGCACCTTGTTGTATTTGAAAATAATGGTAAAAAAGAATCCCTCCAATATACTTTAGTAGTCTCGACTATAAGTTTCTTAGTAATCTGAACCAAAGAGCTTATCTGAAAGCTACCGTTTTCAATAGACTTCCGATAAGTTTAATGTTCGTCACTTATAATACCTTAGAAAAATACCTATAAGACCTTGCACTTAAATCATCCGGAAAAAAGATTATCAGGGTAAATTTCAAAAACATATTTTTGATTTCCTGTAAAAGTTGAAAAAGTACTTATACGATAAACCCCCACCACTCAAATTGTTAATGCATTGACGTATTATAGAACCGTTTTTTTTCGTTATTTTCTTTCAGCTTATTGTGAGACAAGAGAAAAAGAAGTGACAGAATAGATGGGAAAATTATAATTAAGGCTATATATTTGAACATTACGAGGGGGGGGGGGTAAAGGGTTTGGACAGTCTGAAGTTAGAAAACAATTCTTACTTCATAATATGAAGAATAATTGTACCTAACACATTAGGCATGCTTTATACTTTACCCCCACCCCTAATGTGCAAACATTTAGCCTAAATTTGTTTCTAAACTTTTTAATTTTTATCTTACTTTAGTATATTTCACTAGGATTGAGCGTCAGAGAAACATATTAGCAGAATATTAGGTACACGGTACATCATTCAAGTACCTTTGAAAATATCAAATACACCTTTTCGTGTTTATGCCCAAATTTAAAAGGATGCTTTTGGCTGCATTTGGACACGGAGTCATAGAGCCCTCCAATTTGATCAAAAGCCTTACATGAAAACGTTTATTGACACCTTTGTCAGTAAGCGTTCACAAGCAAAAACAAAAGTTGAAGAAGAAGTCTATAAACTCATTTTGAACTCAGCTTTCGGTAAAATGTGTGAGAGCGTACGAAACAGAAGTCGATGTGACATTGTAACCAACCCCAAAGATTGTGCTCGAATCATTGTGGATCCAAACTTCACATCGTTCACAATCATAGACTCTGATATGGTACTCCTACACCGTAAGAAAAGAAACATTGTTTTAAATAAAAATATTGCAGGGGGAGTGCAATAACTGAAATATCCAAGAAACTCATGTTGTCATATTATTATAATGTATGCAAGGTACAGTGGCCGATTGAGGGACAAGTTCAAGTGTTTACGGGGACACTGATTCACTCCTGTTAAGAGTCAGAACTGAAAATCTATTGAATGATTTGGAAAATGGCGAGTACATTAGCTCACGAATGGACTACACTAATTGGGACGAATCCCTCTATCCAGAGCTAGTGAAACGCCAGGCCCCAAATCAAGTGTTAATGCTAAAATCTGAAACGGGAAGCGATCTGATATCCAGTGGTGTGTTTCCTGGTCCAAAGGTATACTGTGTGGAAACGTACAACAAGGATATCAAACAAGTTTGCAAGGGGGTACCTACACAATTTGTAAAAAATAATTTCGAAATGAGTGTGTATAGAAACTGTGTGGAACGTAGTTTAGTCCCAAGAGCGAAAGTCATGGCGGTTCGCTCTTTACAATTTAAAAACTACACAGTTAGAGGTGACAAAAAGGCCATGTCTGCCATATCAGACAAAGTCTATGTACTTGAGGATGGTGTGAAGGTACTACCACACGGACATTATTTAATTTCAGACCAAGTTGAATGTATAGAGTACAAAAAACAACTCGGTCTAGAAAAATTAACTTAAATTCATTTAAAAAAAAGTATAAATTGGGTGGGAGGGTTTTTTGGGTAATGGAGTGTTTTTAAATTCTTTTTTTTATATCACAAACAAGTTTCAATGTAAGTGCAAGGCAGATCAATTTCCACTATTTAATGCCCCGACCCCGGCCCGCCGCAGCGGGCCCCCCGCTTTCCGGCCCGCGGCACTTCCCGGCCCACCGCAGTGGGCCCCGCGGCCGCCGCAGCGGCCGCCCCTCGGGGGGACCCGATTTAAAATGCTGTTATTAAAAGTGATATTATTTCAAGTGTATTATTCTAATAAATGTTGTATTTTTTATAAATAAAAGAAAAAAATTGTATTTATTTAAGCGTTTTTTCTAGTGCCTATGTAAATGCTTTATTTTGTATTATAAATTGAAAATGTGTATTTTTTTCATGTTTAATGTGCTTTTTTCAATGTAGTATTTTTTAAGTGTTGTTACTTTTTTATGTATAATAAAAGAAAACATGATTCTTTATTCGTCTTCTTCTGATTCCTGAACGGATTACTAGTAATAGGGAAATTATTTAGTCATTAGACAGCCATAGTCTACAGTTAGTTGTTTAGGTGAACTGTTGAAGGGAACATGTATCAATTTAAAACACCATTCAGATCGTTTCCGTGTGAGCCGTCAATGTCAGGCAAAACAACACTCTTAACTAAAATAATTAAAAATTGCGATAAAATATTTGTGGAAAAGCCGAAAAAAAATCTACTATTGTTACAGTATTTGGCAGGAGTCATACAATAAAATAAAAGTAATTGCCACCATGGGTTTGGTGCAGATACAATTCGTACAGGGACTTGATGTTTTCAGCATTATTGAACCAAACTCTTGGCTGATTATTGACGATCTGGCTGAATCTATTGAACAATGGTCCCAGGAAATAATACAACTGTTCACTGTTCACTCTCATCATGAACAGATTTCCGTTACTCTGGTTCTACACAATCTCTTTCATCAGAGCGAATGTATGCGAACACTTGCATTGAACTGCACCTACTATATCATCTACAGAGTTGTTCGTGATTTTAGCTCGCTAATAACACTCAATAAACAGATATACCCCGGTGCCCCTAAATTTCTGCTCTTAGCATACAATCAGGCAACTAATAAACCCTACGGCTATATCCTATTGGATCTTAATCAAAATACACCCGAGGATCTGCGTGTGGTCACAGATATTTTTGACAATGAAATTACAGTATATCTACCCGTGAACACTAAAAAGACCTAATGGTTGCTATCATGACACTGAAGAAACTACATGAAAATAGACATTTGTTTTCAGTTCTAAGCACTTCAAAACCCTCGCTTAGGAAAGCAATACTCAAACATGGTATTGACAATGATTTCATTAATCTAATATCTGAACTTTGTTTAAGTTTGACAGAGGGTAATGTTCAACTGCCAGAAGTAGTTGAGCAGCAGGCAAAGCAACATCTTTCCATTGTACGTATATTGGACTCTAAGAGGAAAGGAAAGAATTTTAAAAAGAAACGACTTCTTCAGGTAGGCGGTAGTTTTTTCACACTTTTACTGCCAATAGTTGCAGGACTTGTAAACAGTTTTCTCTAGAGAGAGAGAATGGCAAAACCCTATAAATTAGCTCCAATAGAACTCGCTCTCTGACCCGTGGAACACTTTGAGAGCAATCTGAGTAAATTCCTTGATAACGAGAATATTGAGGATGATAAAAAACTGCTTTTACTTCAAGATGCACTGTGCCGAGTGGACAAACATAAGCCCTATCGTGCGAAGACCACTGGTATTGATCACAAAAAAAAGAATCATCTCCTCGGGATTCTGCTCCTGCTGCTCATGGAACACAATTAAAGAAGGAGGAATTGGATTCAATTGTATTGAAAATTGGAAATCTAATGCCCCACTCATATCGTGAACATAGTAAACGACTACTAACCTATCTCATTGAAAGTGGTCAAGATCATATTCAAGTTGAGAGCAATGGCAAAGGGATTATAATTCAGGGCAAGAGCTATAATGTACTTGATTTAATCTATGATATGATTACAAATAAAAAAGGACTATTATCATTTGACACTCATCAATACAACTTTCTAAATACATTAAACTTCCCCAAAAGTCTTATTAGCAATAGAAAAATTCTAAAAAAATTAAATGAACATGCACCATCATCATCATCAACAACATCATTAAAATATGAACATAAAGAAGAAGAAGAAGAAGATTTTAAATCAATCTTGAAAAATACTAGCAAACCTAGTGGAAACTTGACAATGATGGCGAGGAAAAAGCGAAAACGTATCATGTCACCATCACCATCCACTACTAGTATACAAAAGGGTAGGGGACGTTACACAACGTGTTTACGTTCAAAATGGTTGAAGTTCTGAACGGTGTTTATGAAAATATTGGTGAGGCGGGGAGTTTAAGTTCACCCACCACTCTTTCCAAAGTCAGTGGTGTTCACACTAAAAGTGTACAAGACTATCTACAAAATGAATCAAGTTACACTCTACACAGAAATCATAGACTTCGTGCTAATCAATATCGAAAAACTAAAGCCTTTTTCCCATTGCGTATAATGCAAGCAGATCTCCTAACTCTAGATGAGATTCAACGACGTCACAATACACCGTACAAGTACATTCTACTTGCAATCAGTGTTTATAGTCGCTATGCATATGCAATTCCATTGCGATCAAAGAGAGGTGTTGAAGTTGCTCAGGCCGTTGAAAGTATTCTCGAACAGGATTCATATAAAAAATTCAAACAGAAAGCGGTAGTGAATTTGTTAACCCCTATGTTGCAAAATTACTAGAGAAATATAGTAGACTGCTCTATCATAGTCATAGTCCTATAAAAGCTGCATATGCCGAGCGATTGATAAGAACTATTCGACTTTTAATTTCAAGATATTGCACATTGAAAATACACCGGCTTTTATTCAGGATTTAGTTAAAATCATGTTGATCTATAATCAACGACCTCATCGATCATTGTCCAATTCAACCCCAACGGAAGTTCATCATTCTGATCATGATACAATTGATACCTTTCTTAAACATTATTCCAATGAAACGATTGTCAAGAAGAAAAATAAATTTAATGTTGGTGATACTGTTCGAATTAATAGAACAACTAATATTTTTGAAAAGGGGAATTACTTGTGGTCCACAGAACTTTTTAAAGTGGCAAAAATCCTAGAAATTAAACCCATATCTTATCGTTTGCGCAATACCAAAAATGAAGAGATTCTTGGTGGCTTTTATGACTATGAACTACAAAAAGTTAAAAATAATAGTGAAATCTATCAAATTGAAAAGATATTAAAGACTCGTACTCGCAAGGGTAAGAAACAGTTACTTGTTCGCTGGCTAGGATACAAATCTGATTTTGATTCTTGGATCGGTGTTGAAGATATTGACAATACCCAATGATTTCTATGTAACTTATATGTCCAATGTTTCCGATCCTCTCTACAGCGACTTGAATACGACATTTGATTTTTGGACGAAACTCTCCCCCACGATCATATTTGACGGTGCGTATGAAGTGGCTCTTGTCGACTGTATTCTCAAAAATATCTATGACATCCTGAGAAAGGATCGTGTGTATGATATAAAAGTTATACCATTTGATTGGACACTCTTTGTCGACTATGAATGGGTTGAAGCACTTAAATCTAGCGAATATCCACATGCCAAATTGAAATATATTGAATACGATAATATGACAGATTTGTGTCGTATAATCAATAGAAAAATCTCATATCGTAGGAATAATACATTCCATTTTAATTATTTATTGGAACACGATAGGATTTACATTACCTCACCTGTTGACACTGAAAAAATTATTCTCAATGACAATCTGAGAGATGTTCTTGGCTTTAAACAGAATATGATCAATGGGAAAAATGCTGGCACCGTTTACGGGATGGATCAAGTTATTTTTGCTGATTATCCACCTGGTTTCGCCTCGGACTCTTGCATATTTCTCTATGCATCTTTTGTGGAAACATCGAGAGTCGGTAATTCAAATGTCCCCATCCTACGTGTTCATGAACGAAAAACAACTCATGAACTTGTTCATCACTATAATATAAGGCGTCTTCAGTATCTTCCTGTAAACACCTCGTATTTGGAATTCTGTCAGTTAACACTAAGAAGTGAGATGGGTGATTCTCTAGCAATAACAAAAGGCTTAGCAGTGATTACATGTCATTTTCGACCCATTGTCGGCGACAGCACCATCACCTAAAATGAACAATAGAAGAATTCCATTTGTCTGTCCCGATATTGATTGCTATGTTGGTGCTCTGAGTCCTCGTCAAATAGACAATGGATTGGACTACTACAAGGGTCGTACTACAATGTCTGGCTTTGGTCTTGGTAGCTGGTTTGCTAGGCTATTTCGTTCTGTACTACCCCTTGCCAGAAAAAATATTGTACCTGTTGCATCAGATTTTGCTGCCTCAACACTACAGGACTGGGGGTCGGGCAAGAATTTCAAGGAGACTGTTAAGGAAAATACTAGATCTTCAGCAAGAGCCGTTGGTGAGCAATTAAAATCTCGGCAAAATGGGGAGGGATTGAAAAGGATGCGTACGCGTCAAACACTCATCAATCTCCACCCAGGTGGGAAGCGAAGGACATCAACAAGGACTTTGAGGAATAAAACAAGGAAGACCAATAAGCAGAAAAAGAAGAAAAAGAAAAAGATTGTTAGATCAAAGAAGGATTTCTTCTCTTAAGATGACTTATCTCCCCCACAAAGAATAATACCCATCAATCAGTTCCTCATTGAATCTTTTCAATGCTGAATATGTTGATGTCTGTGTCAAGTAAGGCTACTCTGAACAATTTCACCCCCAACAACCCCTCTCAGAAAATATATACTTTCAAATATTTTCCGATGAAGACTATTTAATTGATTTGTCATCAAAATTTATTGATTTAAATGTTGTGGTGAAGAAAAAGTCAGATAATACAACTCCAACTGCTGCCGATGGTCTCTCCTATGAAAACTGTATTCTACACAATATGTTAAAACAAATGAATGTATTTATTAATGGATCATTGGTGAGCACTAGCAATAATTCATCCAACTATGCAAGCTACATACAATTTATGATGATGACACCAAAGGCATACAAGGAGTTGAGAGAACAATCATTGGGCTATGAATATCGATCAGGTGTCGATACTGACGGCAAGTCGACTACTGCAGTGACCCAGGAGTATCATCTGGTTGGAAAATTAAATCATGAGATATTCAATATATCCCAATGGTTACCCCCCAATGTCAAGATTGACATAAGGTTACAGATGGCGCCATCGAATCTCATTTTGAGAAAAACACTTCCTGCAGCACCCGATGCAAATGTCATTATCACATCGGCAATTCTCCACGTCCGAACAACAGGTTATGAGCTCTGTTGCATTGGCAGTGGAAAAGCTAAGAGCCAATGGCAACAACATTAAACTTCTTGTCCCCCATACAATCACCAATCAACGTCACATTGCCACCGGCTCTCGTAGCTATAGCGATTCATCATTTATCAATGGAGAAATCCCATCAAAATGGGCTTTGGCCTTTGTGAAGAGTGGCAGTGCCGTTGGATCCTGGACTGAATCCCCCCATGATTTTAATTTTTTTGGTCTATCTAGCCTTGTGTGCAAAGTGAATGGTATTCCACTGTACATTCTATCATTTGACAAAAAATCCTTTAGAACTCTGTACGAGTTGACCATGCAATCCCTAGATCATGACTTTCAACTATTTGAAAATGGAATAACCGATTCAGTGTTTTCAAAAAATCATGGGGTAATTGTTTTGGACTTGTCGGGGACTCAGGATATGAGCATAGTACAAACAGGGAATGTACGTTTAGAGTGTACATTTGCCGATGCTTTGACTGAGAGTATCACGTTAATATCACTGAGTCAATTTGAAACCTATTGAGAAATCACACCCGACGGCAGTGTTCTACTAGACCTATCACCATGAACACAAACCAAATAATCAGCGTATTTAGTATGGATCCATATATGTCCCAGTAGAAGTCCTATTGCATACCTTCGGACTTCATTGAAAAAATTCCAAGTGTTAACAATACCCTAATCATTGTTAATAGCAGTCGACCGACTTTGAAGACCGGTCATTGGCTATGCATCTTTCAAACAGCGAAGAATATTGAATTTTTTGATCCTCTTGGTCTATTGCATAAATTTCACACTCCTTACATCAGCAACTTTATTGAAAGCAGTGGGAAAACCATTATTCAAAATCAACGAAGAGTACAGGATTTAACGACTAAGACCTGTGGCTTTCATGCACTACTCTTTTTCATGTTCAGATGCCGTGGCTATACCTACAAGCTGTTTCTCGACATCTACGTTAACTTACCTCGATTGAGCGACTTTCTAGTGGAAAATATACTTACAAGCGCATTTAATATTGATTTTAGTGCCCTACGAATAAAAAGTTCTAAAAATGTATGTGAAATTGTTTATTAATAAATGATAAAAAAATTTATATACATGATAAAACGACTTTTCTACTCTTCAGATTGCATCTTCTACTAGGTAGAGGTATTTGTCGACAACAACTAGTGCAGGTAGATTATCTGAATTCACAGTATACTGATCCTGATGTACTGCAATGTCAGGGTCACATTTTCTACAGTAGAGTGTAACTTCACTCTTTTCATATCTCTTTGTATAGTCAATGATACTATTCTCATTCATAATATTCACTTGTTTCAATTTGCTTATTTGAAGCAATTTCACAAACAGTGTCCTCAAGTGTCGAATCGGATTCCGTCACACCCAAATATAAATCAGTGGGTTTATAATCATAAGACCCATTGTCTTCACAACGATGACGCAGAAACCATATTCTTTTGTAGTTCCAACAGTTGAATCGCTGACCCGCCTCCTCCTCCCAGAACAATCTAAAACCACGACGATACCAATCTCGTAGCAATAAACTAAAATCCCGCTTAGGATTCTTTCCAATCATACCGGGATATGTATTCTCCCACTGATTACATTTATCATAGTGACAATTAGAGCATAGGGGGCCACTAGGATGAGAGTCACACACCTCTTCAAGACAAGAATTACAACCTTTAATTTGTAAAGCATATCCTCTATGCAATTTACACGGGTTGCATAATTTACACTTGTCATCATACTCATCAATCATTTTGCAATTCTCACATGATTACCAGCTGCCCAGTGTGTACATACATAGCAGACATGTATTGAACATTTTTTCATGTGTTGACACTCTCACCGCCACGATGAAACTGACCTACCAACAATAAAAAATTGTCTGAAATGGTGAGAGAGAGGAGTAAATCATCCTTGTACGCCATATTTCACATGAAAAAAAAGTCCTAAATTTCTAAACTAATGTTTAAAAGCATATCCACGATATCATTTTGCCGTGTCGTGATCAATTTATCAATAAATTGTATTAATGCTTTTTGGCCACGATGTAGAAGCTATATGCAGTAGTCTAATGATGGAGAATCAGTTTTCATTATATCGACAAGCATCCCCCGAGAAAATATCTTCCTTTGAATAGACAGCTCTAGAAAATCGTCATCTAGAATCAAACGTTTTTCCATAAGCACTAGATTCCCCATGATTCGCTCTTTCTCAAATCTATCCATTTGCTAATGGAGTCCTAACACTCTCACAAACAATTTCAGACTAACCAGAATTTTTTTTACTCTAAAAAATATACGCTAGTCTACTATAGAAAGAAAAATACCACTGATTTAGAAACAATTTTATTGAGCATAATTACAACAATAGTATTCACTGATGCATTTTGTTCTCATCAATACATTTCGATAGCACATCTAATGCTGTCCCAAGTTTATTTATATCGACAATATTCACTTTTCCAGCAAAACATAGTTGCTCCTCCTGCTTAAGTTTGCTTAATGATATCACGTATTTGAAAAAACGCAAACGCAGACTACATCATCCATGGACCTACCCCAGAAACAAGGGAG
>JAQQPU010015213.1:0-14109 GCA_029168905.1 Artemia sp. Kazakhstan ARC1039
GAGTCTCCTAAAAAATAGCGTCACTTAAAAACAAAAAGTTCACCATAGTAATCAGCATGGTAAAAAAACCTTGTAAAGGAGAACCACAACGCTTCATCCTCAATAATAAGGAAATTTTTTAGTTGGTAGCGTTAACGTATTTTATTTTCTACTAGGGCTAGTGGGTTACCAGAACATCATAGAGAGAACCTTAATGGTTCATTTTAAAGCTATTGCTCATATCTACTACTGCTACTACTACTAAAAACTCACAGCAGCGCCAAGCCGCCTGAGGTCAAAACAGCTACGCAGGCTCTTCCTCCATCCCAATCTATTCAAAGCCTCCATTTTTGCACCCTCCCATGAAGTTCCTATTTCATTTAAATCTTTCTTTATGACGTCCACCCACCCCAGAAGAGGACAACCTGCTTTCCTTTTAGCCCTAAACGGTTGGCCGAAAAGGAAGATCTTAGGCAATCGTCATCCTTCATCCACATAACGTACCCTAGCCACCTCAACCGTTCTTTCATTAGAGCCCTAGAAAGCAGTATTGAACCACATTTTTCGTACAGCCTACTGTTTGAAATATGGTCAGTCAGCCGGCTACCCAGAACAATCCGTAAGGAATTTCTCTGGAAAACATCTAGCAAATCTTCATCCAGTTTTTGGAGCACCCACGCTTCAGAGCCATATTTGACCACTGTCATCAATGTAGCTTCTAATATTCTAATCTTGGTTTTCAGACTTATCTTCCTATTTTTTTTAACTTCCAAACTTTTTTTTTAACTGTGAAAAACACCCTGAGCCTTTGATGTTCTGCTTTTAACATCTTAACTTCTCCCACCGTCTTTACTAATAATACTACTAAGGTAAGTGAAGCTGCCCACCTTGTCAATCTTTACGTTACCTAATGTCACCTTTTCATCTTCACTTATTCCTAGCATTAGTTACATAGTCTTCTTAACATTAATTTTCAAACCTACTCTACTACCCTGAACTCGGAAAACCTCTAAAACTTTATTCATTTTGCTCACACTTTCATCTAGGATGCTTAAATCATCAGCATATTCTAAGCCAAAGTCTCCCATTGCCTTTCCTGTGCTCCTCATGACAAGATCCATCAAAATATTCCATTTAAAAGGGGATAGAACACAACCCTGCTTAACTCCCAATTTAATGCAGAACCAGCTGCTAACCTCATTTCCTACCTTAACCGCAGCAGTGTTATCCTTGTACATAGCACTAATCACTTTAATGTATTTTTCTGGTATACCATACAATGATAAAGCCTTTGCTAAAGCTCTTCAATCAATAGAATCGAAAGCTTGCTCATAGTCTATAAAACTGAGGACTAAAGATGTTTGACAAATCAGGCAATTCCGAATTATTAACCTAAGAGTAAAAATTTGGTGGACACACCCACTACCTTTTCTAAAACCGCACTGTTCTTCTCTTAACACTTTGTCTACAGCCTCTGTCAGTCTAAAAAGTATCATATTACTAAGTAATTTGCTGCCTACAGAAACCAGACTAATACCTCGATAATTACCCCACTCACTCTTATCACCTTTGTTATAAGGTAGCTTAATTACGGTTTTCCTATAATCGTTAGGTACTTTCCCTTTTAAAAAAACCATATTCATAGTCTTCAGTTCCTTATTTCTAACCTCAGAGCCACCATATTTAAGAAACTCATTTACCACACTATCAGTACCTGGAGCCTTATTATTTTTTAATCCTTTTAGTACTGTCGCTACTTGTTCCTCACAAAACAAATCTTCCTTGACATCCAAGGTATCACAAAGTTTTACATTTTCCTCTATATCTTTTCCTGCAACTCTATCTCGGTTTAACAAATTCTCAAAATACTCTACCCATCCCTGTTTAACCCTTTCCTTATCAATAATTATGGCCCTGTTCCTTTGCTCATATCTACTTGCTTTTATAAATGACACCAGCTGCAAGTGCCACAAGGCACTAGAAATGACACTCTTGGTACTGTTTCTCAAGTGGTGGGGTTTGGGGGCTATCAGAACAACGTAGAAAAATCGTTAATGGCTCAAATAAAAACTATCACTCTTAGCTACGAAACTTCTACAAATTCTACCATTTGCGAGTGCCATATAGCCCTAAAAATGGCACTTTTGGTGCCATCTCTCAATTGGAAAAGCTAAAGCTAGTGGGCTAATCACAATATCGTCCAAAACTCTTTACTGGAGGTTTATAATCACCCCTCCCATATAACCCCCTCTCAGCCTCCTTAGTAAGCTTCATAAATTGTCTGTTCATCTGCAGGTTACTGCAACATTATCATGGCTACCACCTCATTGCAGAGAGATGCTCATTTTAACTTAAAGCTCAATTTAAAATTTCTGATTTTAAATCTATTGCTCATATCTTCGTGCTTTTTATGAATTCCACCATCTATATATGCCATATGGCACCTTTGGTGCCATTTCTCAAGTGATGGGGCTAGCAGGCTATAGGAATATTTTAGAGAGATGTTTAATAGGTTATAAAAAAGGTTTTGTTCTTATTTATCTGCTTTTTGCAAATTAAACGATCTACAAGTGACAAAAAGCACTAAAAATGGCTTTCTTGGTACCATGCCGGAATTTGATATACTGGAGCTAGTGGGCTCCTATAAAACATCGTAGAGAGATGCTTCGTAGCGTTTAAGAGCTATTGCGCAGATCTACGTGCCTTTTATGAATTGTACCATCTGTAAGTGCCTAAAGGCACTAAAAGACGGCACTTTTGGTGCCATTTCTCAACTGGAAAAGCCTGGAAATATATAATGGGTACTATTGCTAACACTTATGGTCTATAACCCTTCACCAATTGTTTATAATTATCCCTCCCATAACCTCCCCTTCAAGCCTCCTTAGTAAAGTTCATAAATCATCTGTTCACCACGAGTCTACTGCAACGTCAGTAAAACTAGCAGGCGAACACCATCGTCGAGAGCTATTTAATGGCTGACTTAAATTGCTTATATCTACGTTTTTTTTTTGTTTGTTTTTTTAAATACTACCATCTGTAAGTGCCATATAGCAACAAAACAGAACTGTTGGTGTCATTTATGCCTTTATGTTATTTTTGTACGAGTCAGACAAATTTTTGTGGAGAGGGGGGGGGGGGTCAAATTTTGCTCATTTTATTCTAGTTTTTCACACATATTCTTTATTTTTAAACTTAGAGCACAAGAAAGTAAGGTCCTTTTTAATAAAAAAAGTCTTTGTGTAAATAAAATTATACTACTGGAAAAAAACAACAATATATTGAATTTCCGGTGTTTCTTAATGTGTAAGACGTATACAGCTGTTTAAGCTTTCACTTAACTAATTTAAAGAGTTAGATTTCATTTTAATACCCATGATATTTAAGCAGAGATTCCTGAACTCCAGAAAACTGTATGTGCTATCGGTCACAGTGTCTATCAATGTCTAACGACGCTAATGAACTTACCACTTCACCTTCCATTGCTTACTATTTCACCTTCCAAGCCAGTCGTGAAATAATTGTATGCAAGTTGATTTTCAAGAGCCAGATCGACCAATTAAAGCAACACTTTGTCCTGGTTTCAATTTGTCCTGATGTCCTGATTTCCATGTTTGATCTGATTTCATGCTTTGATCCATGTTTGCTAAGCCTTAAGTCCTACATATGAAGAGAGATACTATCATGTCACCTATTATAATAACAGATGTCCTAGCGTGCTAGAACCATCAAAGTTCTATCCCAACTTTATATGGTACTAAAATTAGCAAGCTACTACTCCACGTTTAGATCTTGAGGAGAACCAACCCAGATAATAAAGGCCAGATTGTAGTGAAAACTCCAATAACACTATGTGACGTTTAAAAACTTACCACTTCACCTTCTGTTGGATCGTAAAATCTAAGCAATAATTGTATGCATGTTGATTTTCCACAGCCTGAGTGACCAACCAAAGCGACAGTTTGCCCTTGTTTGATATTTAAGTTCAAATCTTTTAAAACCTGGACTTGAGGTCTTGTTGGGTAGGAAAACTTTATATTTACATAATCAACGTTTCCTTGAACTCTTTCCTGTAAGAAAAACTGTACAATAGAACATTCATGATTAAGTGAAAAGATAAATTGTGTCAAAGCTACATAAAAAAAAATATGAAAAAAAAATAAATATGAAAAAATAGACATAAAAAAATTAAGAAAAAAAATGTATGTTTGGTCTTGTAAAATTAGGTTTGAATTTTTGAGCATTTGGAGAGGCTTTTTGAGAAAACGATGGAACAAAAACAAAATAATAACGAATAAACATAAGAAATATTGTTAAGTGTTTCGTGCATTGTTTTATGAAAAGATGCAAAGATAGGCCTTGTATTTGTGAGAATTTACTCTATGAATGAACAAGATGAGCTAGAAGAAAGGAGACCAGACAGATTTTGGATCAAGATAAGTTGTATTGTTAAAGCTTAAAACCCATTAAAAAGGATATTTTCATACGATGGTGTATTTTAATTCGTTTGTTTGTGAGTCTATGTGGTACACAAATACAGTCTTGTAAAGAAAAGAAGTTAGTCCTGATGAGAGGAGGTGCAATTTAACAAACGTCTTATTCAACCTTTTCCTATCAGTCAAATTTAATTAAATATCAAATGGACTTGCATAGCTTAACATAAGAAATATATTTGGCGATATCTATACGAAAATATCCAAAACAAAAAATAAACAAAGAGACTGTTAAAACAACAATCTTTCCCTTATGATTGGTTTTCATTTAAAGAAACATAAACCGGACATTTCACCAACAGAGGAATGCACTTTGGGGCGGTGGGGGGAGGGGTAGGTATTGCAAAACCTCGAAAAAGGGTAAATATTGTTAAAATATTACAAAAACCATACGATTCCCTCTCTGCAGGTGCTTTTATCTTTTTCCATGTCTTATCTGTTTTGTTAAATCTGACGTTCAACATTACATATACTCAGTGGGTTTTACTTAATTCGAGTCGATTATTCTTATTTTATTTCACTTGACTATATGGAATAAGTTTATTTCACTTGACTATATGGAATAAGTTGCTTCAAAATAGTATTTACAATTTTACGATGCACAACAGTACGTTTAAAGTACTGATTATTTCTTACCTATAAATCAGATTTTTCTTGACTTTATATTTCATGACTCTTCAGATAGATACTTGTTTTACCATCCGCACAGTAATCGTTTCTCTTCCTAAGGCAAAACTAGTTGTTTAACGGTTATAATTCTTGTGATTTTGTCTAAGCAACCAATAACTTCAAGCACTCTTAATGGTGGAGCTTGAAATTTGAAATTTTTCTATTTAAACTAAATATTTGAGAGGATCATTTTCCCTTCTTTTTTCCTGAAATTGTTTGATTTCATCTGAATCATAAGGTATACTCTCGCGAGTCTTTACACTGATATGTGGATTTGCACTTGACAACATTTAAGAATCTAGAGAAGAACAACAAATTTAAAAACGAAAGGAGTGAGTAGATGTAAATAATAGTAATTATCATTTTACTTTCCATAGCAATATATTTTGGTTCTAGCCAAACTAAAGATTTCTCTACCTTCTTTACAGACGTTTCAAGAAATCAGAAAACCCAAAAATATATTGGGAGAAAGACCAAGTAAAACTTCAAAATTTTGGAAAAGCCTTACATTACTGGTGTTTAAGGAGCACAGCTAGGGCGGAGGGGGAAGTTGGGACTCCCCCAAAAACTCCAAGACTCCAACACTTTGGAACTTAGCTTTTGTTTTTTAGTTGAATTTAGCTCGTGTATCAGCATTTGTCGGAGCGCTGGACGGTTTTGTCGGAACATTCTTTAAATCCCTTCATAACTCAAAACCCAAACTGTATCGCTGGGTTTTCTTACCTAGGAACATTAAAAGAAAACTTTTAAGTAGTTTAAAGATCCACTAAACTTCATTTCTGCTTAGGTGAAACAAGAAAAAACTGCCACATTTAGCATTTAAAGGATAATAATAATAAAATTCTTTTTTTCGTCCATTATGTCTTTAATATTTGATAAAAGTAAGAAAAGAAAGGAAAAATAGTATCAAAGTTAAAGAAGAAGGGAGCTAGAGCTTACCAAGTTTTCACCAGCTGTGGTTGAAATTTCTATTTTAGGGCCTCTGTCAAGTAGATTGAATATTTTTACGGCTGCCACCTTTGCTTTGTTGTAGTTTGGTGCAAGAGCAACAGCTTGGCCTACCAGCAAAGTGCCAAAAATCAAAGATTCACTTGTTCTAAAAATTACCAAAAAAAGTGAAAGAGCAGTGAAGATGTTAAAGGTAGAATAGGCAAGGCTCAGGCTTTTTTTTTGCAGTTAAACAAAGTTTGGAAGAATAGGAAGATAAGTGTGCAAACAAAGAATAGAATATTGGAAGCTACGTTGAAGACCCTTGTCAAGTTTGGCTCTGAAGCATGAGCGTTCCGGGAAGCAAATAAAGATTGCTAGATATTTTTTCAGAGAAATTGCCTACGGATTATTCTGGGTACCAGGCTGACTAACCGTATTTTAAACAGTAGCCTGTATGGAAAATGTGGTTCAATGCCGCTTTCTAAGGCTATACTGAGAGAAAGGTTGAGATGGCTTGGGCATGTTCTGCAGATGAAGCAAGATAGATTTCTAAAGATTGTCCTTTTCGGCGAACCGTCTAGGGATAAACGGAAAGCAGGTCAACGGCGGTTGAGGTGGGAGGATATCATAAAGAAATATTTGAAGAAAATGGGAATTTTCTGGGAGGGTGTACAGAGGGAGGCTTTAAATGGATTAGGATGGAGACGGAGCATGCGTAGCTGTGTTTGCCTCAGGCAGCTTGGTGCTTCGGTGAGTTGTTAGTAGTAGTACTAGTAGTGGTAGATTATTGAATATGAAGGAGTCTTCTGCATCCTGTTATTTTTGGATAGTGATTTCTATTTTTGAGAAAGTTCTTGATTTAGGTGAAAGCCGAGCCGTTTAAACTACATATTTAAATTTAAGCTGTGAACTAGCGTGCACAAGAAACAAATTCATATAAAGGTTGATCAAAACTCTTATATTTATTCCACTATTATGGAAAAGAAAGACAGAGGTAAACTTAATCGAATTGAAGCTTAATAATCGGACCCGTCGATAAACTCTACAAGTAATACTGATAGTAGCGTTCTCGCTGATTGTAAAAGGTCAAATGCAGAGAATACTGTTAAAATACTGAAAATGGTCCAGTCTATTAATACGAATATTGAGGCACTCAAGCATAATATTGTCGATGTCAAGCAGATACTATGTCTTTCCTCAAATTCATGATTTTCACTTTTTAAAACAGTTCTACTTGCCGAAAATTTCGGCGTCGAATGGTGTGTGCCTCGATTTCGTCCTACCCACAAATCGCGAGATACAGATACGGTGGAAAAAACGTGTCTCGGATTACCATAGACGGATGTCAACCGGAAACCACGGATCTCATAGCTTCTTCATCACGGTATATATTGCCTCCAGAAGAAAAGAATTGTTAGCAGTGAAGGAACAAAAGAAATATCATAAATAAGATAATTATTGCTCCTATAGAATGTGTAAAGTTAATTAAAACATTGTTTGATAAGTTATGTATAAAATCTCGGCGGATTTGAGCCACAGTTTGCCAGAATCTGACTTTATTCCTAGAGAAGACAAGGTAGCTGAGCCATCTCAGCTGGGAGAAAAGAACTCTGAAAATTTACCTGAAGCTAGTGTTTCGAGTGGCGAAGTTATCTGCAATGAAGCCTATGATTTCAGATAGAAAGGAAGGACACACAACTGGTTCAAAGAAATTCAAAGAGAAAGCCATCGACAAGGGAGAAGCTCCTTGTCTAGACTATGTGTCTGAATAAGTTTCAGAAAGTCAGAATCGTTTCCCACTAAGAAAAAGTGTGCAAATAAAAAAAAAGAAAATCTTGAGATACTTAGGGGAATAACTTAGGAAAGGTGGAAACAAAACTAAAGCAATTAAAAATCAGGCTAAATGATTGTCATTCATGAAAGCTCAAGGGGTAAGTTTAACAAAACTTTTTCAGACGAACGAAGAAAAGGGACCTTTTATTACTATTGGGGGTGCGGTAATAAAATCCAAGCGCCTGAAAGACACCTGTTGTAGAATCCCATTACTGCCAAGAATTATCTGCTTTAGAACTTCAAAGGTAAGTCAAAACTATTCAGGGTATGCGCCAAATAGGCCTACTGGAGAAACGGTTAAAAAATGACAGAGTTGAAAGAGAAAGAAGGGGAACCTTCGTTAACATCGTCAACAGGTTTGATTTCAGCTTCCACAATAAAGAAAGGATAACTGCACAGTCTGTGAAAGGATATAGTCTGATCAGGATATGATAGAAAGTGAAAAGTATGTCATACTCGAACGACATAATACCGAAGACAGCAACCAGGCACTACATAGAATCCAACCGCCAACATACTGAAAACTGACCAGTGTCACGTTGGTGCATGCTTTGATCGAGAAAAACTACTTAGCACACAAGACAGAGAGCAAATGTTGATTGCGTTTTCTCGAAAATAAGGTTGCTATAATTTTATAGTTTGCGAGAATGTGACAAAGGATGGGTATTTTTTTTTCTGGGAGCAAAAGAACGGTAACCAAGAGCAAAGAAATTGCAACTTGTCTTTCGCAGTGGATTAGAGAAGCGGACTAGGCGCTATCAAGTCAATTATCCCGTTCTGTGACTCCTGTGGAAGTCAAGACAAAAACCACCAAACACTTGCCATACTCATTTCAATTTTTAAGCAGGGGAAAAGTATACAGATCATTGCGCTGACTTTTTTTCTTTCGGAACATTCGCTAATAACCGTAGACAACATGGATTTTGTGGTTGAAAAACACTGTAAGAGGAATCAAAGTGTATGCAAAAAGTCCATGGATGATTCTAATTAAAACTTAAGAAGAATCAGCTCCCTACATCATCGAAGTACTGACCTTCAAAGACTTTATAGACTGTAAGGCATCTCAAGACACAATCATCTTATTTACCGTGCGGGATACAAACAAACTTAAAATTCCGTAGAGTTAACTGAGGTCAGTAAAGTTTGCTAGATACTCATCAGGTGTAAAGTTTGTCACAGGTCACGGAAACAGATGAAAGACGATTTGGACTTTGATGCAAGGAACAAGTACTGAAGGAAGCTTAAGCTACAGAAATCTCTTTTTCAGAAGTAAAGACGGGAGACCTTGTGGCCCCCTGTAAGAAGAAGGGGATGAAAATAAATAAAAATACAAGACTCATGAAAACAAAGAAACTGGCGAATCGTCTGAAGAATAGCAAACTGATAAGTTCTTTAAAATCTTTACTTTTTGTATCTTATTAGATTTTGGATAAAAATAGTATAGCTCATTTGCATTCTTTCCCAAGATACGTGTTTTCTGCTTGACACTCTACCATAAGCTACTAGGTATCTTGTCAAGCAGAAACTAGCCTACGTATCGGTTTTTCTGTTAGAACTGCTTTAGTTACATTGTTTTTGTTCTTCTTATGGGATCCACCATAAAAAGTTTACTATCTAATGTAGAGGTTTTAACAGCATAAATAATAACTGGAAAAGCTACTTTTTTTTCACCTCCTGAAAATTTTTGAAAAAGGAAGATACGTGGTTTCTGCTTGACAACCAAGATGCTTTCGAGATAAAAAATGATTTGAGTGTAGTAATAAATCCTGTTATATCGATACAAAATAAAAACAATGTGCCGGTGAATAAACTTGCAACAGTGAAAAAGGAACTGCTGGTCTTGAAAAATATTGTGGCATGCCAATCGGATATAGTTAACAAATTTAACGAGGAAATGAATGCAGCAGTCAGTCAATCCTTTGTTGAATAATATCGAAATAAAATGTGCAACCGATTATTTCGGTGTCTGCATGAGGTGCCTATCAATGATGCAGAGTCTTTGATTTTGGATGTGCTGGTGCAAGGATTTTCATTTGATAAAGGAAATTTGCCGTATTTTAGTGTTGTTCACTTTTCGAAAAATGTTGGAAGAATTAAAGTGGGCACTACACAAGTTCAATTTTCTATTTTTTTGCAAAGCGAAAAAAAAACTTAAAGGGAAAGAATTCGATGTCTATAAAAATGTTTTTATTGGCGATGATGTTACGCCTCGTTTGCGCAAGGAACTCCTTGGTATCCATAAATGCCTAGGGGAAAAAAGTGGAATGCTGGGTACCCTCTAACTTTCCCCCTGTTTTCTGTGTCAGGAAAGACAACACTGTAGCTTAAGTGCCCTAGTATAATGCAAAGGGTCTGCTGATACCATAACTTAGGTATTTGGGGGGAGGGGGTTAAGCCTTATTGAAGTTTGTTAAGTTTCAATTTGAGTGATTTTATGATGTTGGGGTTGTGTGAATTAAAAAGTTTGAAGCAGTTGTGTTAGGAGCTTGATACATGAACAGGTTACAGGCAATATTTTTGTGACCTGTTATTTTTCTTAGTAGTGATTTGAAGTGAATTGTTTTTGTTTTTCTTTTTGGTGTTTGTTTGCTATTTTTGTTATTGAAACCGTGTATTAAGGGTCTTTCGGAATTTAATGACCGTAAATGTTTATGGTAGTGATTCCCGGAGCTTTAGCCGTCTGAATAATCTGGAAGCTTCTAATGTAGATTTTGGAGGTATATTTACGGAGCAGCTATATCGGGGTTATGGTATTGGGGAAGCAGGGTAATATATATCTATTAGCTCGAAATATTTATTTAAAGACGAAATTCAATCTGAATAAGGTGATTCAGAATACAAATACCAGGATACAAATTTTATAATGGGAATCCAAAAATAAAAAACATGGATGAAATGGAGCATATATCCAAAGCTATATTGAGGTTGTAGTAAGAAATGATCAAGTCGTATACCAGGAAATGTTAGTTGAACCTTCCATTCTTCAGCCTAGACTGAAACCCAAAGTTGTACTTGTTATTAAATTATAAAGACCGCCATCTGGCTTCATAGCCATCTTTATGGATTTTCTGGATAAGTAGCTTTAAAAACTACGAACTGGTTGTCATCCATTTATGCTTCAGTGGATTTTAATATTGACCTTCATTAGTTTGATACAAGCGTTTCTATGAAGTTTCTGCAATTTTTCATGTCCTATGGTTTTTTCGTTTTATTAATAATACGTACGCAGTTCAACACCTCATCATCGAAGCTTATTAACAGTATGTATTCAAACTTGAAATTCTCAGCTCCAAGGGTTAGTATTACAGATGTATGAGACCATTTTGGGATTTTAACAAGACTTGAGGTATGATTTCCCCCAAAGCCAGTATCAAGAATTCCAAAGACTCCAATGCCTGTGTTTAGCCAGAGTAACCTTCAAAGGTATAAGCAGGAAATTGCAGAAGTCGATTGGATTAATTTGGTCGATCTTAGGGATGATATACATATGATTTTTTTTTACATTTTATAATATGCTAATTTTGACAATAAAAAGACATGTATGATGCCTCGTATACCATCAATTAAAAAGAATCCTAAGAAATCATAGCTGTTGCCTAGCTTGTTACGTTGCATCAATAACAGAGATAGACTTTGTAAGAATTCGTTAAATAATGAAAATCAACCGATTTGATCAAGAATTTAAAAAAAGAAATTCCCTTAGTAAGCAAAAAAAGTACTTTGAAAATAAATTCAAAGAAACTTGTGGTAACCCTGCAAAAACGTGGAAACTAATCAAAAGCATGATATCGACAGAAAACTCTGCTTTCTATATGAAGTACTAATGAAGAACTGTTTACCAACTAGTAAACCACAAGACTTATGTGATGCTCATTCTTAAAACTTTGCTAATATTTGTGTTAATTTATTTTCCCATATTGTATATTCTGATGATGATCCTCCTTTGGAGTTTTTTTTTATAAACACCTATGTATATGCAACTCTCCTTTCATGATGATGCAGAGGAAATTATTTTTGGAAAAAAAGTGCGTCGGCCTGTAGTGATTCACTTAATCCTCTTTTGTTAAAATAGCGGTTCCTTATATTGCAGATGTTTTTATTTTCCTTATTAATGAGTTTTTCAAACAGGAAAGATTTTTTGATTGTTCGAAAAATGCCAGAATAGCTCCTTTTTTAGGGCGGTAATAAGAATTATCTTGGAAATTATCAGCCTATTTAGGTGTTAACTGTTATTTTTCGTGTCACAGAAAAGTGTGTTAATGCTAAAATATTTGGTCATTTGGAAGTGCATAAACTGTGAAATCTAATTCAATTTGGTCTTAGGAAGGGTAGAACGACAGAGATGGCATTATCACACATAACTTCGGTAATTCATGGAGCTCTTGATAGTTATTTTAGAGTAGCTGGTTTGTTTCTTTATTTAATTAAAGCATTTGACACTGTTGACCACCAGATATTGTTGCCAAAGTGTGAGTTTTATTGATTAAGAGCTCTGAATTTTATGGTTTTCTTCGCGATTACATCCAAAATAGAGGACAGTACGTTCATCTTAATGGATTCTCTTCAAGTAAAAGTCTTGTTAATTGTGGGGTCCTGCAGGGCTCTGCGTTAGATTCTACTCTTTTATTGATTTTTACTAATGAACTGCCAAATTCTGTTGCAACTACTTCAAGAATTAGGGATTCAGCCGATCCTGCACTTTCTGGGTGTAGGATCACTACACCCTTATTGCCTGATGATGGTATATTGATGTGTGTTGCTTTGACTGAACAACCGCTTGCCTCTACAATTAATGCAGCAATGACCGAGAAATGTCTATGGTTGAAGGTAAACCGGCTTTAACTAAATATAAGAGTCAAATCTTATTATCATTTCACGGTCTTCAAATTCTTATTCTTGGATTACTGAAATACCTTAACTGAAGGGAATTGTTAAGTGGTCCCGGTCCATAAAGTACCTTGGTATTATTATTCAAAAAAATTTATAAGTTAAGTTTTGTTGGAAATGCCTCTCGTCACCAGAATAACCTGGTGGTTCCAGCGTGTGCGGTAGAGTAAAATTGATGCCAGTACTGGCTTACGTTAGAGAATAATTATCGTAGTCGAGCAGTTTGGAAGTTCTTACAATATCTTCCCGCACTGATATTATAAACAGTTTCGGTTTGAAAAGTGTACTAACTTTGGAAAAGTTAACGAAAAAACTATTGGGCTCAAGTTGCCACGATCTGCGTCACCACTAATATCGCTCTAATTATCTTTTATAGAGCGGAAACAGACCCTCCAGTCGATATTGCTCCGACAGTAATTTTCGA
Source organism: Artemia sp. Kazakhstan ARC1039 (assembly GCA_029168905.1). Taxonomy (NCBI): domain Eukaryota; kingdom Metazoa; phylum Arthropoda; class Branchiopoda; order Anostraca; family Artemiidae; genus Artemia; species Artemia sp. Kazakhstan ARC1039. Next base: position 13,216 of record JAQQPU010015213.1, read on the forward strand.
AAAATATTTTCCTACCCAGCCAGATTTCGGGGGAAAATCTTGTGTTGTTGTAGAAAATAACTAGTTTTATTTTCCAATGTTACCTCCAACAAAATTCACAACATTAACAAAGAAACATAAACTCTGAAGTCTATAAACGAACTCTGAGGTCTGAAAGCAAACTACAAACAGACTCGCTATTTTTATAACAGTAAAACTTGTGTTGGGGTGGACCCCAGGATGGCACGGTCGAATCCGATAAATTAGAGTTCAAATCAACTGGCTTTTTAGCATAACATTATCTTTTAATCACTGTCATGATTTAGCTATACAATAATACGTATAGTTAATCCTTTTCCATGTGAATCCTTTTTGTATATTTTTTATTGCGTCATCGAGCGTCGAGATGACTGAACTAAACTATAATGAACTTGGATGTGATTTGTTTTGTTACTTGCGATTTGTGTGCTTAATTATAAAGAACAGATTTTTCGGATTTGGATAGTTCATTGGAAGAGGGAGAAATTAGTAGGTAAGAAATTGGTGTCAGAAGTGGGTAGCCAAACACGTTGACGAGGTAATTTTTTGTACAAGATTGAATTTCACCGTGTGAAAAAGGTAAGGAAGTGAAATATCAGTTATTTTGTTTATGGTGTTATTTTTAACATTTAAGAAATTTTTTATTGAAATTGAATTGATTAAAATTATAGTTACGTAAAAGATAGTAAATAAAACTGAACTTTTTAGATATAGATATCTTGTCGGTTGTTTGATCAATATTGCCGTATGACTAACTTTTTATATTGGTCAGAAGAAATTCAAATAAATAGTAAATTAAAGTAGTACATGCAACTCAGTTTTGAAAGAATTAAATAAAAAAAAACAAGTTTTTTAAACTGAAAGTAAGGAGCGACA